>CAJNJA010017776.1:0-10838 GCA_905231915.1 Symbiodinium necroappetens
TAAAGCCGCATCCCTGGATCCCTAGCTCATTAACCCTTGAACCCAGAGACTCCAATATTCCTTAATTACCAGGACCCTCCAAGTACCCTCAAATAGGGGTATATGGTCCCAAATTAAGGGTATTTAGGGTCCAAGAAAGAGGGTAGATGGAGGGTCTGGGCAGTCTGCTACAGAACTTCCGACATCGAGGCTCGGCCAAAACGCGATCGGCTGCCGGGGCAGGGACTGCAAGCAAAAGAGAATCAAGACGGCTCCGGCGCCTTTGTTTTGTCGCGCAGTCTCAATCATCCAGGACGGAGTGATCGCAGAATTGCTCGTAGGTTTGGTAGAGGCTCCAATATCCTTTAATTAAGGAATATACCTTAAACTATAATAGGATCCCTAATATGATTTAAGGTATATTCCTTAATTAGGGGATATTGGAGTCTCTGGGTTGGTAGCATCACGTGATTCGGATTTGGACATGCCCTTGCCTGCAGCGCTTGCTCGTGGCGTTCGTGAATCCTGGCTTAGCCTGCTGCCTCTTCCAGGCCATGATTGTGCTTCTCCTCAGAGAGCCCACTGCCCCTTGAAAAAGGAATATACCTGAAATAATCGGTGCCTTAATATTATGATTTAAGGTATATTCCTTAATTAAGGGGTATTGGGCTCTCTGGGTTCTCCACCTGCCCGAACATTACACTCATGAGGTCTTGCTGATGTGCGATCAGGCCCTTCCTCTTGTCCACAGGCCTGTTATGGTGTGGCCCATAGCGACAGGACATACAGGACCTCACATGCGTAGCCGCCGCACGGAGCATGGAGGACAGTTTAGGCTGTAGGGTTGGAGGCTTCGGGCTTGGTCTTTTGGGCAGCCGTTTTGGATCTTAGGCTTTGGGTTTATCAGGTTTTAGGACTTAGGTTGTTGGCTTACTATTCCCATTGACCCTCAAATGGCAACTTTCTATAATCAAGACCTCACAAATCATTTGATGTTACCATATGAGGTGATACACGTTCTTGTGGCAGTTTAGAGGGATTCATCGCGCCTGAACAGCTTGATTCGGGTTTGGGTGACGAAACCCTAAACCCTAAACCCTAAGTAATCGTCTCGTATGGACCTTTGGAGTGAGAACAATACTCTTCAGACCGCCATAGTAATCCACCATAAGGTTCCATACACGAATCCCGGTTATGTTAACTTGAGGCGTTGAAATTGATAGAACGCTGGCAACCCCCGCATTCAATGCCAATTTGGCAATCCTTAGTACATAGAAAACACTACAGGCCTAAGAAGCCGGAACCCTCAGAACCCTCGAATCCCTCTGCAGGCCGTTGGCTGGCCTCACTCCGCAGAAGCGCACGAACCAGCTGCGAAAAAGCGCTCGATGTTCCGACTCCCTTGGCTAAAGCACTCGGTGCCCTCAGCTTACGCTGGCTTTGTTACAGCGAAGGTTACGTTAAAGATCTGTCTGCGAGGCTTGATGTTGTGAGGTTTGGCGTTCAAGCTGTGCGGCTCGGCGAGGTTGAGCTAAATTGAAACTCTTCCTTAAGGATTTTACGAAGACCCTATTATTTACACAAAGGTGGCCTACTAATCCGGTGTCCATATTGGGGTTTAAAGTTCACGGAAGATTGGACCTTGGAGGAAAGACTTGAGGATGCGTGGTACTACGACTGCCAAGGGTCTGTAAGAGGCTAGTATTACCCGGTACTCCATCTTCTTGAGACGTCGCATAGAGGGACCAAGTTTGAAAGGGGCCTTTATACTGAAAATGAGACTTTTGGAGTATGCCTTAGTGTCATTCCACAGAGGCTATGACTCGATACACTTGCTAGGTATTCGAACTTCTATGCAGGCTCGAATTGACCAACCCTACCCCTTTAAACTGTAAGGAGTTCTGGGTTTGAGAGGGGGTCGTAAGTCTTTGTGCCAGAGTCCAGACTTTATAAATTTGATACATGGAAACAGTGAGAGGACTTGATGCAAGTATTGAAAATACCGCGTCTCCATAGGCTTCAGATGCTTAAGTTCTAGGGTAAGAGCTTCAAGACCATATCGTGTGACCGGTATTATGGCCGCATTTAATACTCTCCCGTCTTCGGCTTTCCTCAGAAAAGCAAACCTGTATGCCCAATGCCTAGACCATGAGTTAGTAAACCGTGAACCCTAAACCCTATATTCAGGCCGCTGTGTTGCCTCAAAAGAACTCAGTGGATTGTTCTCCTCGCAATCAGCTGCTGAGGCTGAAGACTTGTAGTATATGTGGGGTTTCCCAACACTACAACCCCGACACACAGACATGAAACCCCATTATGGTTTCATTGGTTATCATTGTATGGGGGCCATAAGGGGGTATTATTACGAAATACTCAAAAGACTTTACAATATGCTGGGCCATGAAGTGAGAGATCAAAGTGTGTGGTGCACTGGCCAGGCGGCTCTATGCCGAAGTCTTCGAACATCTGTTCATCCAAGCACCTGGGCTGCGCAGAAGACAATACTTCAGGTTTACATGTACAAACAGTTCGGTCATTCCTCACATCTATATCGATGCGATGTGAACATACACATACCTTGAACAAATGTATATGAACAAATAACATACATTAAACGGCTACGTGTGCCGAGCACGCGCACAGACACATACACACGTGTCTCTCCTACACATGGTGTTACTATATGCAGACCCCATCCAGTTCCCACATTACATGCAAGATGTCCTGCATAAAGCCAGTCTTTGCAAAGGTCTTATGGATCCCGGTCTTGCCGTCACGCGAGATGTCCAACCACTTTCGTCTCAGCTCCTCCGGCGCTTTCCTCTGGCCGTTTCTGAGCTGTATTATTACTATTATTTCTATTATTATTATTGTTGTTACTATTATTAGTCTTATTATTACAACTATTATTACTATTAATACTAAAGATATTATTATTATTATTATTACTACTATTAATATGTATCATTATTATTATTACTATTAATATTTATTATTATTGTTATTACTACTATTATTATTATTAGTACTACTATTATTACTATTGTTGTTACTATAATTATTATTGCTATTGATAGTACTATTATTATTATCATTATTATTATTTCTATTATGGCCAACGAGACTTTGTGAGGGTTCGGCGACATGCGAACCTTCACTTCTCAACCCCAAGCGATGAGCTCGCACGCCCCAAACCGAGCGGTTTGACGGGTTAGCTCCTACGTCTTACGGTTCCTTGAAGGCTTCCTTCTTGAGCGTTCGAATGAAAGGTTCGTTTTTAGGGTTCCTGTAAGGGTTCCTTTCCGCCTTGGGGCCGACTTTTAGCTCTCTGCAGGGAAGGGTTTAGTGGTTTAGAGGTTTAGGGGTTTAGGGTTTAGGGTTTGGGGTTTCAGGGTTTAAAGTTTAGGGGTTTAGGGGTATAGGGTTTAGGGTTTTTAGGGTTTAGGGGCGTAGGGTTTAGGGTTTAGGGGGTTTAGGGTTTAGGGTTTGCAGCGAAGGTGCTTCAGGTCAGGCTCAGCCGTGCTGGCCGTGGTGTAGGTAGTAGTGATCCTGGGCACCAGGGCATCAAAAGGCTTTTAGGGTTTAGGGTTTAGGGTTTAGGGTTTAGGGTTTAGGGTTTAGGGTTTTAGGGTTTTAGGGTTTTAGGGTTTAGGGTGGGCTTTTGCTTTTGGGTTTTTAAGACCAAACAAACATAAGAGGTCTCGGCGGTTTTAGTCAAAATGTAGAGCTGACTCAAAGGCAGGGTGCATTAGTAAAGGGGCCCTCATGACAGGGGCTACGGCTTTGGAAGTTCTGGACTCCGCCTTTCTACGTGGCCATAACACACCCAACCTGAGAGCCCAATACCCGGTAAATAAGGACTATACGTTAAATTATAGGGGCCTTAATATTATGATTTAAGGGTATATTCCGTAATTAAGGGGTATTGGGCTCTCTGGGTTCTTCCTTCGGGGTCTCCTAGCGACGTGAAGGCTGAGGGGCTCTTAGGGCTGTGGCTTCGGTCTGTCAAGGCTCAAAGTTGAAGCAAAAGGTTTCAAAAAAGGTCCCTATACAATTCTAGTTCAGGGCTTTTAGGGTCTAGGGTTTAGGGTTTACCAAGACCCTGTATATCAACCCTACAAATCCCCTAAACTAAACCTCATAAGCCCTATCAACCCATGTACGCCCTAAACCCCCAACCCTCAACTTTAAACCATGAATCCTGAACACTAAACCCTAAACCCTACACCCTAAACCCTAAACCCTAAACCCCAAACCCTGAAACCTAAACCCCCAACCCTACGCCTTCTGAGATGCTTCGAGTCATCCTCGACTTCCCAGTGCGGGTTCAGGGCTTAGGGTTTGGGGTTTAGGATTCATGCGTTTCGGGTTTAAGGCTTAGGGTTTAGGGTTCAAGGCTTAGGGTTTGGGGTTTAGGTGATTCATGGGTTTCGGGTTTAAGGCTTAGGGTTCAGGGTTTAGGTGATTCATGGGTTTCGGGTTTGGGGGTTCGGGCTTATGGCTAGAGCGTTCACACCTTAGGGGGTCGAACCGTTTACGTCTGCAGGGTTTAAGAGCTTCGGGCTTGAGGTGTACGACAGTAAGGGTTTGGCTCTAAGGATTTTGGGGCTGAAGACAGGTTTGCGATCTCAGGGGATTAAGTATCTCAGCGCTCATTACTGAACTATGGCTTGTCGTCTAGGGTTTAGATTTTAAAGTCAGGTGTTCGAAATTAGGGGTAAGGGTTAGGGCTGAGGTTCAGGGTTTCGGTAAGCTTCTTGCCTTGTGGGTCAGGGCTCAAAGGGCTGTCGAACTTAAGAAGAGTTTCAGAGTGCAAGCTGTAAGGGGCTGAGGCGGCAGAGGGCTTAAGCCCCTAGTGTTACCATAGGGTTCTACAATGGGTTCCCCTAAACATTAAACCCTAAACCCTAAACCCTAAACCCGGCCCGGGATTCAAGGGCCCGACATCTCAGGCGCACCCCCCTTATGTTAAAGAACCCTTACCAACCCTTGGACTCACAGGTCTCATATCGGAACCCCTTGCAAGACCCTCGAAGACACCCTAATATTAAAAAAAAACCTGCATTAGAGTCCATGGAATCTTGCATGTGTCCTGTGTCGGCACTCTCAAGTCCTGATCCCTGTTGACACGCGAGTCTCCCGAAATGTAGGCTTGAGCTCTCCCTCCCTTAAACCCTGCCTGGACCCTAAGAAACCTGTCTCGTTTCGGGCTCCGAATTTATGACCTCCTTATAGAAGTACGTCATTTTAGGGTCCAGGAAAACCTTCAAGAGCATTGCGTAGATTCGCAAATCAGCTTGCAACTGCGCCGAGAGGGCAAATTCTGCAACACATTCGCCGCCCAACGCAACAGCCATAATGTCCTCGAGGTGAGTGCGATTTACACCGTAGTCGCACACAACGACGTCATTGAAGGGGTGAGCCATGAACAAGTTTGTCCAGGCTGAGCTGCAGCAGAGTAATACAGCCGAGATCGCACCACGTTTCATCGCGGGACGACGCGGCGCCTGTGAAGCCAGGGTACGTTCAGATGCGGCGTCGCAGGGACAAGACTGGAGGGCTTAGGGTTTAGGGTTTCGGGTTTAGGCCGACACCACTCAAGGGCTCAGGGTTTATGGTTGAGGAGTAAACCAGAGCTTGCCGGTCGAGAACGCATGTGTCCTAGGTGCTGCTTCACCCACAATCCAACAGCGAGACCTTTCTTCAGGGGCCTATTAACTAAAATAGGGTTAGAAATGGTTAGAAGGACTACAAGGCAAAGTTGCAATTATTCAGGCCACTGAACCCTGAACCCTAAACCCTACAAAACAACGTTAGAACCTGAACTTCAGGCGAAGCTTCTGCGACACCGTGTCGTAGCTTTCCTCCACAAATCCAGCAAGGAATCGTTCTTCGTCCGGGAAGGAAACGGGAAGCATGAGGGCTCAACGCCACACCCTAAGCCCTAAACCTAAACCCTAAACCTTAAACCCCACCACCCTCAGAACAAGAGACTCCCCACACGTCAAACCCCAGGCCCGCAAACACCCTTCCGTGTTGGAGGTTCAAAACTGACGAGGGGAGAAGCTGAAGCAGGGTGCATGACGGGTCCTATGCTATTTAGGGCTTAGGGCGTTAGGGTTTAGGGCGAGTGTTGAACTTGGATTCTGATGTTCAGGGCTTAGAGCCTGGAGGGCTTGAGGCATCAGGGTTTTTGCGGTTGAGGGCCGGGATCTTGGAAGCGTTTGCCGTCCTGGCTGCGGGTATTTTCTGTGTGTCTCGCTCTTGCTCATCCCGGAGCTCTCTAGGTTACCCATAGGCCCCTAAGTAGTTCCTTTTTGTGGTTTATATTTGGAATCCTATAAGGTAATCCCAAAAAGGAACTACTTAGGGGCCCATGGTTGTAGAATCCTAAGACCCCGAAGCAGTGTCGTCTTGCTGCCTTTCTGGGCTCCCTGCTGGTCCTTCCCACAGGAACGAGTTGACTTGTGAAGACCGGTTTCTGGTGGACAAAACCCGGTCTAGGGTTTAGGGTTTAGGGTTTACGGTTTTAGTTTAGGGTTTAGGGTTTAGGGTTTAGGGGTTTAGGGTTTAGGGTTCAGAATTTAGGGTTTAGGGTTTAGGGTGTGGGTTCAACAAAGGTTTTGAGGGGGCTCAAGTTACTTAGACAACCCACAGTTTCGCCCATCACAATCATCACGGTCTGATGAAATTGCCTTGCCAGCTCCGCCCACAGAAGCTGGTGAAAAATTCTTGGCGATAGCTGTCTGCGAATATGGGCACATAGTGCTTCGGCACATCCATGCTTTCGGAGGCGATGACAAATCCTACCAACAAGTTGCCGACGTTCGAGGTCGGGTCGATGATCTCCACAGGAGACGTTCTAGCCCAGCGCCGCTTCACACTGTCCTTGTGGTTCACCAAGCTTTTGCCGAACACCCTCCGCTGCATGGCAAAACAAGGCAAAAGCACTCGGTGCCCGGGCTAGGCCCAAGGATTTGTAACTTGGCCTAGAGCCGGCCAAAACATGATGCCTAGCCGACTTTTCGGGGACCCGGCACGGTGCACAAACAAGACGGTCCCACACGTCTATAGTATATGGTTTAGGGCCTTGGGTTCCGAAACCCTGAGCCCTAAACCCAGCAGCAACTTGGCAGCTTCGTCACCACCAATCTGTGCATACTTAGCTGCCCCCTTTCATGTTGTTGACAGCCGTGTCCGGAAGTGCAGTGTAATTATGAGGGTTTAGAGTTTAGGGTTTAGGGGTTTAGGGTTTACAGTAGAGTTCATGCGGATGAACCCCAGAGACTCCCAGACCAAACGTCCTGAAACGCCTACTCATACAAGATTTACGTTGCTTCAACCCGTAAATCGCGAAGTTCTGTAGACGCCCCAGCAGACTGACGTAACCCAAGCTTAAGGGCCAAGGCTCCACGTTTAGAGTAGGGTCGAGGGTGGCGGGTTTCGGGTTTAGGGGGAGGTTAGACTCTAAGCCCTTGAAGTGTAGGGCGTGATGCCTCGCATCCTCTCCCTTTCAGAGTCCTGAATCGCTGGCAGATACCTCTGCAAGGCCATACCCGGATCCATGCTGGCCAGCCAGTCCTGAGCTTGGGTCTTAAGGATTTAAGGCTTGGGGTGCTTGGGTTGAGCGGTGCTCAGGGCTCCGGCTTGCAGTGCTCAGGGCCTAGGGGTCCAGGAATCCTGAACAATACCTACAGCCTCCATGTTTGAATGATTTTTTGGGGGTTTCACCGATGTTATATTTAGGATCCTATAAGGTAACTCCAAAAAGGAACTACAATGGAGACTATAGGTACAGGTCGATCGGGGAGAAGGCCGAATCTGGAAGATCTGAATCACTGCCTCGAGCTCTGATATCTGCACACAGCTTTTGGGTTCAGGACTCAGGGTTCAGTGTAAGGTATTCAGGGCTCAGGGTTGAGAGCTCAAACCCTAAACCCTAAACCCCAAACCCTAAACCCCAAAGCCTAAACCCTAAACCCTAAACCCTAAACCCCTAAACTTTAAACCCTAAACCCTGAACCCTAGTTCAGGGCTCAGGGCTCAGGGTGTGGGGTTCAGGGTTCCGGGGCTCCGGGGTCGCACAGGATCTGAAGTAAGAGCAAGACAGCAGCGGAGTGCTCCCCAGAGAGCCCAATACCCCTTAACTAAGGAATATACCTTAAATCAGAATATTAAGGCCCCTATAGTTTAAGGTATATTCCTTATTTAAGGGGTAGTGGGCTCTCTGGGCATTCGGACCTTGCAGCCTCTCCAATGCCTACATCCCCAGACCTCAGAATTGCGACCTTTGAGCTTTGTAGGTTTTAGGGTTTTAGGGTTTGGGGCTTAGGGTTTAGGGTTTAGGGTTTTAGGGTTTAGAGTTTAGGGATCTTAAACCTCGCGAGTTGGGAAAAAAAACTAAGCCACATGCACCCACTCCTCGACCTACCGGCCTTCAACAACACCAGGGAAGTGCAAACCGATAATACGAGCAGGAGGACGCCACCGAAGTAAGAAGAATAGCAGTCATCAAAATTTGAGAGAAGACTAAACCCTAAACCCTAAACCCCCAAACCCTAAACCCTAAACCCTAAACAACTACATCAACTCCAAACCCCGAAACTACAAACCGCAACGACTGAAATCCCGCTAAACCAAGCCGAGGGACGCTGAAGGAAAGATGGCGAAGGTCGACGAAGGCATCCTCGCCGGAGAGGCGTTCGGACTTTGGGTCGGGGATTTAGGGTTTAGGGTTTAGGGATTTAGGGTTTAGGGATTCGGGATTTCGGGTTTAGGATTTAGGGATTCGGGATTTCGGGTTTAGGGTTTAGGGATTCGGGATTTCGGGTTTAGGGTTTAGGGTTCAGGGATTTAGGGTTCAGGGATTTAGGGGTCAGGGATTTAGGGATGCTTCAAGCCTCTCTAGGTTCACCCTAAGACTCCAAACAGCCTCAAGTAAGTTCCATCCATGGGGGCTTTGAACCCCAAAAGTTGGGGGGCACTGTTTGTATACGCGGAGTTTAGGGCCTACCCGAAACCCTAGACCCTAAACCCTGAAAGGTTCAGGGCTTAGGGCTTAGACTCAGGTCTCCGATTGCCGGATTCCTTCCCCCCTAAACCCTAAACCCTAAATCCTTGGAGGGGGGTTTCAAAACCCCAAAATCCTAAACCAAGTCATGCTGCCGGGGGTTTTGGGGGGGTCTTCCAGCTGAAATTATCTTGGGGCTAGGAGTCGAGGATTGAGGGCTGAAGGGTTCGGGGTTTAAGGGTTGAGGGTGAGGCCTTCTAGGCCTCATGGCATTTCCGGCTTGATGAAGTCGAGCTTCGGTCTTCGGGGCTAAGGAGGTTTTTGGTTTAGAGGAATAGGGCTTGTGGTTCCGGGAATAGGGTTTAAGTAGGGGGCAAGAATAAGAAATTAGGGAATAGAGTTTAGTGTTCAAAGTTGCTTTTGTGTTGCATTGCAGCCGCGAAAGTTCTGTGACGTCGATGTTTCGAGTGCTCGGCGCTTTGCAGCAGCAGTGGCCCGACTCAAATACACCCACCCCGGCAGCCAAAAAGGCGGCCAAGCAACCTAAAGAGTCCCCACCACTCAACCACAGAGTCCCCAAAAACCAAAACCCAAAGCCCTAAGCCCTAAACCCAAAACCCAAAACCCGAAGCCCTAAACCCAAAACCTAAACCCCTAAAAGCCCCCAACTCCAAAGATTTGATGCCCCTTTCCTTGCAGTCCTCTTTGGCGGCCGCCTGCGAGCATGGCAGTGCCGGCGCCTGATCTTTCCCAAACCCTAAACCCTAAACCCCTAAACCCCTAAACCCCTCAACCCTAATCCCCTAAACCCTAAACCCCAAACCCCTAAAGCCTAAAGCCCTAAACCCTATAAACCGTAAACCTGCCATCTCTCTCGAATCCCTCGAGGTCCCATTTACGGGGTGCAACCTATGATAAGAAAGGAAAGTCTGAACCCGAAGATCCCCCAACCTCAAAGCGTAAGCCTGGAATTTTAGGGTTTTGGGGTTCAGGGCTTTGGGGTTTAAGGGGTTCAGGGCTTTGGGGGCTTAGGGTTTAGTGTACTCCCAACAGCCCAGCAGCCTTCAAATCCCGAAGGGGCCCCGAAACCCCCCCCAAAAAAGAAGGCAAATGCCTCGGCTGCGGCATCAGAGGCTTCCGCGCCAAGGATTCCTTCCTGGTTTCGTCGGGGCGTAGGGTTTAGCGTTTTGGGTTCTGGTTTAGGGCTTAGGGTTTAGGGCTTAGGGCTTAGGGTTTAGGGCTCAGGGTTGGCTTCCGGTTGCTGCTTTGCTTGCTTTGGGGTTCATGGTTTCGGGGTTTTAGGTTTGGGCTTGGGGTTTAGGGTTTAGGGCTTAAGGCCATGATAGTCGTGACCATTATGTGATTAGTAATGGCATCATGGAGATCGTCACGACTGTTACTATCATGTCTTTCGTTCCAAGAGATCGCTCAGTGACCAACGGTCACTACCGGCTTCACTATCTGCACAATCACCCTACCCATAGGCCCCTAAGTAGTTCCTTTGTTTGGTATTTAGAATCCTATAAGGTAATCCCAAAAAGGAACTACCAAACCCTAAACCCTAAACCCTAACCCCTTAAACCGGTAAACCCCTAAACCCCTAAACCCTATAAGCCCCAAAAGGAACGGCTTAGGGGCCTCTGGGTAGACCCGAAACCCTAAACCCCAAACCCTAAACCTTATAAACCTTATAAACCCTAAACCCTAAAACCTACTTAGGGGCCTCTGGGTAGACCCGAAACCCTAGAACCCGTACCATGACCCTTTGGATGGAACACATGTGAAGCTGCTCCTTTGCTCCCCCAGACAGTGCGGAAAAGCAAGTTTAGGGCTCATGGCTTAGGGTTTA
>CAJNJA010017778.1:0-10516 GCA_905231915.1 Symbiodinium necroappetens
TGTGGGTGGGTGTGGGTGTGTGTGGGGGTGTGTGGGGTGTGTGGGTGTGTGGGTGTGTGGTGTGTGTGTGTGTGGGTGGGTGTGTGTGTGTGGGTGTGGGTGTGGGTGTGGGTGTGGGTGATTCACAAAGGAATGTCACCCTGCATTTCAGATGGCGGGTCGTCGTCTTAGTGTCGTAGTAGGTTTCGTAGTAGTGGTGGCTGTAGTAGTAGTAGTAGTAGTAGTAGTAGTAGTAGTGGTAGTAGTAGAAGCAGCAGCAGCAGCAGCAGAAGACGTGGTGGTGGTGGTGGTGGTGGTGGTAGTAGTAGTAGTAGTAGTAGGTGGTAGTAAGTGTAAGTGTAAGTAGTCATGGTAAGTGGTAGTAGTAGTACTAGTAGCAGTAGTAGCACATCAGTTCACCATAACCCTGACCAGATTATCTGCTGCTCCCCTGTATCTCTCACTACATACACACAGCATATTTATGCATATGCCTTTGTAGCCAATTTCCCGCATTCTAGTGGCTGCTGCTACCATGGCCTCACAGACAGGCTACGCCTACGCGCAATTCCTGACAAGGATTTTTCTGTTTGACCACAACCAAAAATCAGCTGTCGTGATTGGTGCACCCCCTCGCTTTCTATCCTTCTGCACTACTGCAGAATTCGCAGCCGAGCCAGTGCTCAGAACCATTCCTTCGCAAACACAATCTCACGAAGTGTACTGACATCTTCGGCTAGTTGCCACTTCCGTCCGTAGTTGCCTCGCAGCTTGGGCAGAGCGAGAGGAAATGATCATAGTTTCACGAATGAGCGACACTTTGAGGGCTTCGGTGCTATTTCAGATACTGCTGGCGATGCCAGTCCACAACCCCATGTGAGCAGTTCACGAAGGCACAGACGACCCCAATGCCCGAGCGACGACGGAACAGAGCCCATCTCCCACCTTTCAACCAACGGCGCTCCGCAGATATCGAAGTTTCATGAAAGAGTGGGGTTACCGATCAAGCGCTGAAGCTGAAGTGAAGACGGGCTCGCACCGTGAGGCACAGTCTGGCAAGCCAGCTCCGCCGGGCTTCGAGCAACTGCGAGAGATGCCTGGGTGGGCGCCCAAAGTCGGGACTTGTGGCACCTTGAAGGATTGGTTAGCAAGCAGGCAAAAGCAGGATATCCGGCTCGGAGGTAGTATTAGTAGAGAAGCCAAGTTACTTTTTTGGTTCCGGTAAGCTTACAAAGCATTGCCAAGAGGTGGCTGTACCATCGGGACAAGGCCCTGTACTTTCAGCGCGCCGGGCCCCTGGCTTGCTCCCAGAGTGAGAATAGAGCAAGGATCAGCAGCTCCAGGGCTCTTCTTACGCTTCAGGAAAGCGGGCTTCTGTACTGCCGCGACTCCAACAACGAGCTTTATGAGCTGCATCAAGGCCAGGTCGGGTAAACACCTCATTGAAAAGAGACATTGGTCTGCGCCTTCCAATCCTTGGCCCTCCAAATGCATCCAGTCATATCCAGTCCAATCGCCTCCCAAGCTGCTTTCCCCACCTCCGCAAACTAGAAATCCAGCCCATGAATTATGCAATGCAGGTAATTGCTGTACGTAGACTTTTGCACGATTGTGAAAGGGCTCGCGTTATGCAGGTGAGGATTATGGCGGCACGTTGACTGTCCGCGGCGATGCAGCCACCGTGTCTGCCAAGGGCCAGGCGGGGTTGTGCTGGCTGCCCCATACTCCCTCAGCGCTGCCTAACTGTCTTGCTTTGCAGCCGCAGATTTCGAGCAGTCGTGCCATCGACAGAGGTCTTTTCTTTGCTCAGCCGTACGCCGTACGCAGTACCTCGTGAAATATCTTTGTATGCTAAGGCTAAGACTGCAGGTATCATGAGTTCCGGTGATGCCTCTCTGATCCAAGACAGTCTCAAGAAAGCTTAACATTTGATGCACTGCTTGGCAGGCAAGTCGGAATGTCATCATCAATGATCTCCATCGTGCAGCAGCCTCCATGCTACTTGGTATCGCAATCCGTACTCGGTCCGGAAGCGCCATGAAGCGTGATGGGTGAGGAAGCTGGACTTCAGCCACCATGACAGCCCGGCTGCGATGTTCGCAGTTTACGATGCATCTGCCGGACGTGGGGAGCATGCAGAAGCCGCAGCTAAAGGACCTGCTCTGCAGCTCGAAGATTCAAGCGCACTAAGTCCAGCTCAATCGTCGCCCTTTCCGAAAGGTGCTTGAATGGGGTCCCGAGACTGACACATCCCTGCCAGGGCTCCACATGCAGCTCCTGCCGCGCCTTGCTGCGTGGCGTGGCCGTTGGCAGAACGACCGTCTACAGGACCGTACGAGAGTTCGTGAAGAGAGATTTTGCGAGTGTGGGATGGGACTTGCGGCTAGTGGATCAGTCCTCTGGAGTGCGCAGCTCAGAAGCCACGCTGCCCATCATGTAGTGCAGCGAATGGCGTTTATGGCCCCCAGGCGATGGAGAACTTCGGCCCGTCGCAAAACTCCCGACCTTCCCGACCGAGCAAAGCTCCAAACTAACCTTAGAAACTTCAGCAGGGCGTGCTCGCGGAGTCCATTGCGCAGCTCAGGAGATGCGCAGGGATATCAGATTTCGACGGGCTTACTTAGACGGGGTGTCATGACAGGTGTTGTCGGCTGCTTCAGGGGTACCATGACAATCATGTGCTAAGTTCAAGATGAACCTTTGTCCTCTCTGTTGCTTGCCACCTTGCGGGCATCCCAGCTCCAGGCAGGAGATCGCACCTGAAAGGGGTGTTGCCCTGGCAGTGGCGCTTCTGCTTGGTGGACGCCTAACAATGGCCGCAACCGGTGGTGCTATTTGCATGATTTTTGGCCAGGTGGGTCAGTCTGATGGCAACGTGGACAACTTGGAGGTGCTGGGACCAGAGAATGAGGATGCAGAGGCGATGACGCACTGTGCTGTCCTAGAGGACAGCCACTTGGGAGCACTTCTGACTGTGAAAGGTGTACGGACTTCTGGCCTGCCCTCGGCAAGAATGCGTGCTTTGGCCCGATCACATGTCATGGCAGATCGACCTCGGG
The DNA here is from genome assembly GCA_905231915.1 of Symbiodinium necroappetens. Taxonomy (NCBI): domain Eukaryota; class Dinophyceae; order Suessiales; family Symbiodiniaceae; genus Symbiodinium; species Symbiodinium necroappetens. Next base: position 3,039 of record CAJNJA010017778.1, read on the forward strand.
CAGGCTGTGTCGCACTTCTGGAAGAAGCTCGCAAAGTTGGTGGTGAACCTCCATTAGTGGCGGCTGCGGTGCGATTCAACTGGTCAGGTTCTCGCGGACAAGATCCTGGAAAGCGCCTGAAAACAGATACGCCGCCCAACGGCCTCACGAAGGTCCGTTGCAGGCATCTCCTCTTACGTTATGCGGGATGCCAGGCCTTGTTAGGGGACAGGCGTAAGAAGCCTACACGCACCGTGGGAGATGCTGAAACGCAAATGCTGCACATTCTCCCGCAGATTGCCAATGGTGGACCCGCTGCATTTACCGCAAAGTGCAAGGAAATCTCTGAATGTGACACCGCGATGAAAAGTGGGGACCTGTGCCTTTTCTGCACAGCCATACCTTGTCGCTGTTAGTAATGTTGAAATATTGTCAGTGCCAATTTTAGACGGGGTCGCTAGGCTGGGTGAAGGAAACCCCAGCCAGTGGAAGGGCTGGAGTTTCACACCCTCACGCTGCCTGTGGACAACTCCGATTGGGGTTTCGGGGTACAGTCGATGTGTTCACTTTGAACTTAGGGCCGGCGACTTGGGCTGGCTCGACAGAGATCCGGCAAAAAACCGGAAGGTGCCAGCTGCTGTGGTTCGGGCCGCCTTCTTCCTCGCAGTGGGGCAGGTGAGTGATCTGGTATCATCCGAGCGTGGGATACATCTCATTCTCAGGACTGCCTGACAGCCCAATTAATGTGCATAGCACAGGCTGGAAAAAGGCTTGTGGCGTGCTCTGTTGTTTGCTTGTGTTTGGTGGGATGTGGTCTTTCCGGAGAACTCGGGAACTTGCGGAGCACTAGAGAGCTCAAGTCATGGGCTGATGATGCTGATGTTCTGAAGTTCCGCTTTGAGGCACGGCTTGCCGGAGGTGGCGCGGGGCGCCACTCGGAGTCCCAACTCTGTCGCAGAATCGCGGAATCGCAGCAGTTTCAGTGTTGCACACATCACCATGGATCACTGACTATGTCACGACCTGTCCTCGGTCTTCGGTCACAAAGGCCGTTGTACTGTCCTCGGCATTCTCAGTGATGGTGTCCACGGCAGGAGAGCCCAAGCACGTCCTTTTCAGAACTACTTCGTGTTGGCGAGTTTCGAACACTCTGGCAGGACTCTCACTTCTGCGAGGTGTGGCCCGCAGTTAGCAAGCATCAGCAAGCCAGGAAATGCGGAGACATGTTGCCCTCTTTTTTTGGGCCAAAAGCACTAGTGCAGGCGGCTAGAACCTGCCAACTAATGTGAATAATGAAAGGCAAGCCTCTGGTCGTGCTTTTTCAGGCACAAGACCGAGCGAAGTAGAACGTTTCCGGCATCAGCTCGTCTCGATCTCGGCTCCAAAGCTTGATGCCTGCTGCTCAGCTGGAATTCCATGACCGTACCCAAGCTTCGCCTGAGGATGTTGGATCTCCAGTTCAGCAGTGGATGCTTTGGAATGTGCTTGGCGTTCTGCTGGCCTGTTGACTTCTTGACACTGGGTCTGGTTTCATGCATCGTGCAAAGTTCTAGAGTTGACCATCTGGTTGGGCATTGCTGTTTGGAAGAACGTAACTTGAGCATGCTGCTTGCACTTCATGTTTTTGTCTTCATCTTGGATCAATTTTTGGTAGCTGCAGCGGCCATGAGTCCTGAGTCCATCATTTGCAGGGTCGTCAGGTTGCCCGGACCTGGGGTTAACGATCAGCACCTGCATACTGATTTGGCCTGGGCGACATCCAAGAAGCCAGCTAGGTTCCTCGTTTGACGAGCTGCTTTTTCAGGCTGAGTAGTGGTTGTCCAAGCCATTTACTCAGTCGGATATCTGTAGTAGTCTAGAGTCCAGATGATTAAAGTGTCACCCGTCTCTTGCCAGGTGTTCGGCGCCTTGCTCCTGTACATAGGCCTCCACTTGTGGAATCCGGGCAGCGCTTCGCATGAGACACACATCCTGCAGTCCTGTACGTACGGTCGTATGTAGCTCCGTACCTACCTACACACACACACAGACACACAGACACACAGACACACAGACACACAGACACACAGACACACAGACACACAGACACACAGACACACAGACACACACCACATCCACACACATCCACACACATCCACACACATCCACACGCACACACGCATCCGCACATACACATAATATCCCACACACACACACACACTCACACTCACTCACGCACGCACGCACGCACCCACACACTCAATCACATTCACTCACCCACTCCGTCATTGACTTACTCCTTCACTTGCTCTCCCACTGTTTTTGCGTTTCCTGTCGATGCTTAAAATACACATGTGGGGTTATCCGGTCCTTTAATTATTTTGTCATTTGTCCTTGGTGTTGTTGCAGTTCCCTTTGTAATTTCAGCTTCTGAGATACTTGGTCCTGGTTGCTTTCATTTCAGCAGCGAGTGGAGACTTCTCACTCAAGGCCTGCATAGGGCCCGGAAGCTTGACTTAGGATCTGGTGAACGTGTATCCGACCTTCATGGCTGACTTCCTTCGCGACTCTCCGGGAAGTTTGGTGTGGCGGCTCCAAGAATGGCTGAGTCTGCAGTCTGAGACTAAGGCTCGGGAGATCCGAACCGCTGGAACCACTTCGTCGTCAGCCAGGCCACATGGGAAAAGTCAAAGCTCGTGGCCTCGAAAGGCGTCACAGTCGGCTTTACCTGTACCTTTGTGTTGAGGGTTTCGTCCTCGCCAGGCCAACCAGAAGCCTGCATGGCCCGAGGTCAAGGAGGGAGGTATGTGGTTCCAGGCTGGCGCCTCACGGGTGACACTTTGCTGCAAGGTCGAGTGGTGTAAGAGTCAGAGAGTTCGCTGCGAAGCTCATTGGTATCGGGCAACGTGCCGCGGTTTCGGAGAGTCGTCTAATTCGAATCCGTGGTGATCTCTTGACCTAGACCCAGTCTGGTGCTCAGTCGTGACGAGGGGGACCCAAAAAACCCTGCTAAGACGCAGTACTACCAGTATCAATACTACGGATGCGTAGCGAGAGAGGCAGGTGAAGGCATATGTGCAGGATGCAGTTGGTCTTGACTGACGGTTGCCCTTGGTTCTTCAGCCTCATTCAGCTTGTCTTTGCAAACTGTTGCAACGCTTCTCATGGACCGTCACCGGAGAATAGGAGTTGTGGAGCATCTCCCCAATGGCACGAACAGTTCGCTCAGCATGTGACCGGATTGATGGAAGACCTGAGAACCCAGCCAGGGGGACAACTCATTGCCGGCCAGGTATTTAACATCCATCGCTTTCGCAAGCTGTCATCCCATCATAAAGCTGGCACATCCTGAGAGGGTCCGCCCCAGGATAAGGGGGCACGAGGAGACGAGCGAGGAGGGCGCAGCACTGAGCACTGCAGCTGTATATACAGTATACACTACGATTAATTTTTGGACTGAGTGAACAGGCCTCCGAAACAGTGAGCCTAAACCTGGGCATAGAACTTGGCCTGATGCGAAAGCGCTCTAACCGAAGGAACCCAGATCTTCGAGGAGAGATCTGCGACTTCTGGGATGAGATGGAGGCCTTGAAACCTTAGTTAGGGCAAGCGCCTAAAGGATACGAAGGTTACGGAGTGGAATCTACTCTGAGACCATGGCTGGATCTTGCTGAAGTTATGGAAGGAGGCTCTGTAACCTTCCGGTCCTTGTGTCATTTCCATCGACTGGTAATTAGATGTTCGGCTTCCTGAAGAAAGCCAACGGGCGTGGGCCACACAAGATTCGACCTGCACGCATAGTCAGGCGGCGACAACATTGCCGCATTTCTCGTGGTTTCACGGGGCCGGCTTTTCGAGCAGAGTTGCTAGAGAATATGTCGGATCCTGTATTCTCTTCGATCTTTTTTTGATTATATACTTTTTCGATTTCGGCAGTTTGCACTGCCCCTTGTCGGCTTTACCGGCACAGATACAGCCACAGCTATCTTTGATGGCCATCCTGGTGCCATCCCGGATGTGTATATCCACGCTACTTGCATCAGGTGTAGTGTCAGCCAGGGTGGTGTAACTGGCAGTTTACATACTTCAGTCTTTGATGTCGATCGACTCTCATCTGGGGCGGACCTGTGCGACATCTGACTTTTTTGTGTAGTAATTTGGCAGAGAGCTTTTCGAGACAGAAGCTGACAACTGAGCAGCTTCGGGGGGATGCCCTGCAATTGCACTTTCCACGGGCTCGACGAAGCTTCGGTGGTGCCATGCAATGCGCGACCAATGCGGTACTTGAAATTCGGCGGCTTTTCGCGTGACCAGCCCAGACTGGAATACGAGACGTTTTCGGACGGTTTGGGTCAAGCATGACTATTTATTTCACCCATCCACTCGTTCGACTTTGCATCTTGGGGTCGAGGCTAATGACACACAGGTAAACAAGTCTGTGAGAAACGAAGGGGCGACAGAGAAGCCGTTCAATCGAAGAGCACGCATGATCTTCCGTGGCAATGCTGATGAGCAGATGACATGGCGGGTATTGGTCTGACGGCCACTATTTAGTCCCAGCATGTCTCAGCCATGCGAGCCGCTGCGACGAAAAAGGATCTGTAGGAAAACGGGAGAGGGTAGCCTCATAATGATGGAGTAAATAGACAGCTGAAGGACTCTGCCAAAGATTATGGAACAGCTGTCAATTCGTACAAGCCTCCTAGCACTTGCCAACCACCCGGTGCCCCACACAAGGTGGAATCGGCTGAATTATTCTTATTCAGGGCCGCACGTCAACGTGGTTTGCTAAACAAGGATAAATTGGATACATTAATTTTTCTAAATCTTTATTGAGGAGCGCCGCTATATTTTTTATATATTCACTATACACAGAAGAGTATCTATATAATTATATAACAAAGGGAAAAACAAAATATTCGGGCGATAAATAATATTTCAAATTTCGATTATTATGAATTAAAGTCTTAAATTAAAATATTAAATTTGAGCGAATATTCTATTCTTAATTAGATATCGGTTGACATTAGAAATATATATTATTACTTATTTATTTATAAAATTTTCTCTAGAAATTGAGATATTATTTATCTATTTTCTAAATTAATTTTTGATATTTGTCGTTAATTTTAATAAATTTATTTTTATATTAATTTCTTTTTAAATTACCGATTATTATATGTAATTAAATATTTAGATTTCTAAATTTTTTTAAAAATTATAATTTAATGATATTATTTAAAGTGAATTAATATCGATTCTATATGAAATTTCGTATAAATTAATTTTTTGAGATATTTCTTTTTTAGAATTATTAAAAAGATATTTAATTGTGGAAAAATTAATATATATGAGTATTTATTTCCGAATATAAAGAAGTTGGAGACTTAGATTTTTTTTTAATTTAATTTTAGAAGATTATTTGTGTTTAAAAGATTTTGTGATATTTATAATCTTAGAATAATATATATATTAATTTAGTTACGGTATTAGATAAGAAACTCTTGTATCCGAGGTAGGAAACTTGAATTTCTTATTTAGATAGTGTTCGGCTTAGGGTTATAAGTGATACCCGCCAGGTTTAGGATATTTTGAATATCTTATCGGAATCGTACCGTGCGCTTCTGATTCTGATGCCGTCTAAGGCTTAACATGGACGAATATGAAATTTTCACCGATTTGTTGTATACCCCTCCCGAGTCTATAAAAACTAGGAAATAAGAAATTTAAGGACTGAATTTCTTATTTCTTTGGTTTTTGATAGAACTAAAGGAAATAATAGATTTAAGAATTGAATTTCTTATTTCCGTCTAAAAACACAGGAAATAATAAATTTAGGAGGTACTAGTCGAGTCATACCCGACTGAGGTGATGCCTAAGGTGCGAATCGAACCACTCCCGATTGAGGCGAGGTCCAAGCCGAAATTGGACAAGGTGTTTGTCGAGCCATTCCCGATAGAGGCTATAACCATGCCGGCTGAGTGTCGTATTTCCTATATTCTTGGTCCGGCCGAAAACCAAGAAAAGAAATTTAGCCCCTGAATTTCTTATTTCCTGTACTTTTGGTAGAAATCCCAGATCAAGTTTTTCAAACTTCCACCCATTGCCTTCGGGCGAATTCCGAAACTCTCGCCAAATTGCTGCAGGAGCCTTAAACCGGCACCCTAGCGGCCAGATATCAAATCTTCACCTCTATTGTTTGCCTTCTGCAAAATTTCAAATCTCTAAGTGTTTTTCTTATTCCTGTCCGTTTGACCCTGAAGCTTTAAATTCCGAGATCCGAAAAGTCCAAATCTCAAAATACCGTAATGTGTTTAGGGTCCTGTATTTCTAGTTTTGGAGGCAACATTTAAGAAATTGGATAAAAAGAATTGGGTTTCGGGGGTAGGTGACCCTAAATTTCTTATTTATTTCTTTTTGCTTGGTTGCGAGAGATTCTAGCACATAGTCGACCATATCCAAGGGCTGGATTTCTTATTCAATATTTTCTTATTCAGTGTTGGCACTGTAAAACAAATAAAAGACAAATTAATATTTTAATATAGATCGAAATAATATATGTTTTTAGAGATTTATCATGAAATTTTAATCATGCTATCTCAACTAAAAAACTATTCATCAAACGATTTTTTAAAAAATCACAAAAATATAAACGATATTAGCTACAGAATTCTTAAAAATTTCGAATAAATATCATCAATATTAAAATCAAAAATATATTGATTTATTTATTTATATAACTAATATTTCATAGAAAAGAAGATATCTTAATTCTAAATGAAAATTATAATATAATATATTTTTTAATTCTACTATCATTTTCAATATATATATATATATTAATCATATATATTCCTATGAAATATTATGTATTTCAACATACTACATATATATGAAATATTTGGCATCTAATTTAAAATTCTATCGAATATTTCAATATATGTATGTCTAAACAAGAGAATTATAAATCATATATATATAAGATATTCTCAATTTTTTTTACGATAATATCGTAAGATATTCCCTTTCACAAAAAGCAAATTGCAAAAATAGATAGATATTAACGCCCATTATAAATATAATTTCTTTTACAAACAAACGCTAATAATACATTCTTTTCGCTCTCCGGTCCAAAGTCTTTTAGTTTCTGCGGAAAAGAGATATACGTATATCATTATAGCTTAAGAATTATTAAATATCAGAAAATTTTGTAAAATTCAATTCTCTTAGTTCTAAAAAAAATATATTTCTGTCTACGAACTTAACTAAGATTTGTAATCTTCGCTATATAATTCTAGAATTTCTTATCTAATTGATTATTATAAATTATCGATTATCTTATCAAATATTCTTTCTAATAAAGAAAAATTTTCAAATCTAAATAAGAAATGAAAAATATTTCGACCAATATTTTCTAATATACATACAATCATACAAAATCTTCAAGATATCGTTCTATTTACGGATTCGAATCGAACATTCCAATAATCCGCCGACCCCTGCTGGGGCGGCACCAGTGA
>CAJNJA010017779.1:0-10836 GCA_905231915.1 Symbiodinium necroappetens
GGAGTGGGAGTGGGAGTGGCAGTGGTGGTGGTGGTGGTGGTGGTGGTGGTAGTGGTAGTGGTAGTGGTAGTGGTGGTGGTAGTGGTGGTAGTGGTGGTAGTAGTAGTAGTAGTAGCAGCAGTAGTAGTATGATGATGAGGAGGAGACTATAGTAGCACGTATAGTAGTACTTATAGTTATATTCACAGTTATCTTTTTCGTTATTGTTATCCTTACATTGGTAGCAGCATTATCAGTCGGTGTCTCCTTCACTTAGACGAACGACGGAAGCAATCAGAGTCATGCGTCGATGGTGGAGACACGAGGGCTCAGGATAGCAGAGGGCCGCCAAGGGAACAAAGACATAAACAGTTTGACAAGCAACTGTAAACATTGCGCTATAGGCGCTTTCGGCATACATTGTGAAGTGGTCGCGATATGAGGACGATAGATGATAATGCCAGTAACGAGTTAGTAACCGTTACCAGCTTGACGAAGACCATGCAAGGGGATAACAAATGTAGTATGGATCGCTGTTATTGGTGATGAAGTTTGTGGTTCTCGGCCGTTGTGCTAGTGTTCATTGCATTTCGAGAAACTTCATAATAGTTGCCATGACGGGTGGTAATGCTGGGTGTCCTCCTCCTTTGTGCTTTTGCAGCAGTTCTCTGTGCTGTGCCGGGTGGAAGACCGGAAGACCGTCAAGACCTGTCGAGTCTGCTAGGCTCTAAGTCCCTCTTGGACCTGGCCTTCGGGGTTTTGTGTTTGCAGGTCTTGCTAGAGCCTTCAAGGGACGGGAGGATTATCAGACCCAACAGGTTGAGGTTTTAGATGTTGAGTTTGCAGGCCCTAGATCCTGCAATTTCTGCCAGGTTTGTCGGACACTCTGTCCTGGTCGAGCTGCAGAGCGACGACACAAAAGAGCTTTCCGTGTTTGGGATAGGGCAGGGCAAACGGCAGATACCAGTGCAGCAGGCAGCCTTCCCACCGAGCCATCCAAGAAGATGCTCGATATCACACAATTCACAGAATAAGAATCAGGTAAATAGAACGGATGCAAGGGGTTATTTTCGGAGCAAAGGCTTGGAAGAACAGTGCTCCAGTCGAAACTCTGACAGAACTTAATGGCCGCATTTTTGCGGAAGTCTTCGGATTTGCCAGATCTTTGTATTTTTCGGAGTCCTCAAGTCTGCATGTCGTCGGCAGTGCTTTGTGTCTTGACACTCTGATTCGTGCGATGTGGGGCAACCTACTGCGTCAGGACTGCAGCTGTTTTCGTAACATCCCAGGCTAAACCCGGCTAATCCAAGCAGTGAGACAGCAGTTTCATCTAGCTTTGGTTTGGACCGCTCGCTGCACCACCGCAGAAGTTACGGCAGAATGGCAAAGGGAGCTAGGATGCCCGGTTCTGTTTGTGCGGCTAGAATGCTTGCTACTAATTTCCGAAAATGCCTACGTGCCTCACAGCGTCAGGTGCTTGTGCAAGCACTATCTACAGCTGGGTTTTCCGGTGTACGGGGCTAAACGTAGATATCTAGATCCTGGTCCGAGTCAGTACGACATCGTACGTGAGGGCTAGAGGCAAGTCGCCAGACGATCATTCCTTGCATAGCAGAAGTGCACGACGCGGGCGGGACATCCTTCTGGTGCCAGGCGGGACTTCAGTGTTTTACATGCTTGTCGCAGATCACAGGGCTTGTCTCAGCTTGAAGATTTGAATCTGCCGCCTAGATTCCAGATGTCGACGCGGAGTTGGAGTTCAGACTGTAGCAGCTCGACATGAGTCGCAGCTCGCTTTTGTTGTTTGTAGTAGCACTGCGGCAGGGTTGTCCTGCAGAGTTACTTGCCGGGACAAAGCTTAGTTGTGGAGGATTCCACACGTCCACTGTCCCACTCTCACGCAAGATGTTTTGCTCAAGATGCTCAAGGCTCAAGACATGACCATGGACTGTGCGTCGATTTGCCCGCGCCGGCAAGGTGGTCAGCCCGACGGCACGGAGCCACAAAGCGTTTGCTGGCCGAAGAGCCTCGGGCATGGCTGGGCAGAGCCTGTGAAGCCCACTTCGAGAATTCCTCCGACGTCGTTACACAGAATTGGTAGCTTGGCATTGTGGAAGGCTGGCAGCGTACGAGATCTGCAGTCCAGAGTAGGCTTCTGTGCGATTCGAGCTAGCACATGAAAACCTTCGGGGATGAAACTTGCACCGCTTAGCGTCCGTGACAGAAGGTGGCCCCAGATCATGCTTCCAGGCACTTTTCCTCGGTACGACCCAAGATAGAAATTCAACGTGTCTCTTGGAAACATTACCCTAGACTTGGCAGTTGTGCTGTACCACCAGGGGATACAGTACCTGCACCTCTGCTATCACTTGCTTTCTCCTAACACTCATAAGAGGAATGGTTCAAGCTGCTTTCGCTGTGACTTGATGGATTTAACGAGTTGGCAAGTTCTCCGCTTCATGACGTGACGTGCCGGCATTCTGTCGAAGTTGTACAACTGTGGGCAAGACTTGCGGGTAGGCTCAGTCTGCATTCAGTGGATTCGATCTCGGTTGAGGCAGGAATGCCTCTCTCGAGCCCAGGTCTTGACCCCTAAAAAAATGGGTCCTTTGGCCAAAGGCCTTAGCTCATGAAAGCTCAGAATAAGCCATCATTGCTTGTATGTCAGTTCGGAAAGTCAGTTTAGAAAAGTCCACTAAGATACGGGGGTTTGCCAGCATGCTGGGCCGATTTTTGATTTAAAGACCCTCGGCCTGCACGGCGCGTGCTGACGAAAGCGGACTGAAACGAGTCGAATATCAAGTGACAAAAAGTCGTTTCCAGAGATTCCAGAGCTGGTTGCAAAGCCGTGACATGCTACGCGCATAGCAATCGAATTCGCCATCGCAAGCCTTTAGGCCTCCTGACTGCTGGAGGTCACCATGGACGCGGCGAAAAAGATGATGGAGAAGTGGGGCTGGGCCAAGGCATCTCTTAGAGCTATGTTTGCTTTTTTTTTGGCTGTTGTGGGCGGAAACGGGTCCACAGGTCTGGGGTCTCGCCTTTACGATGGCTTGATGGGGTTGTGTGCACTTGCACTCCACCGCAAACCGCAAACGCTTCCCATCGCAGGGACAGGGCCTTGGCCGAGACAACCGGGGCATGACAAGCTGCCTAGTCAGCCGCCCAGCCATGTTACGGCAAAGCGTACTGAACTCCTGTCTGCCACACGAAGATAGCTATCCGCTACCCTTGTGGGTCTCATATGCCATATGGTTTCATGATAGCAAACATGTTTTCACTCTGCATGGCAGCTACTTCTTGGACCGGCGGCTATCTGACACGGTTCCTTGCTCTTCGGCTGGGTTTGAAACTTCTGCCGATTCTGGGACTAAGAGCATGAATCTCGAAGCCTGGTTCTGTGGTTTTCGACCCGTTGCCTTGCCACGCGAGTTCGCTAGTCAGTTTTGGGAGCGCTACTGATCGAGTTCAGTGTCCAGCTCCAGGCTGCTTCGTCACATCCCGGTTTCACGATTCGGAAGAAGCTTGCCCAATGTGAATCCAGAGGCTGAGCCCCTAGTCCACGATGACACTAAGCCCTGAACCCATGCACAAGGTATATAAAGCCCCGACAAACCATTTTCAGCAGCAAGTTTCTCTTCATCAGAAATTTCAAAGGTCCCGGAATTGCCCCGAGATACTTGCTTTCCCCTTGCCGCGTGTGGAACGTGGCAGTTTCGACAGTCGCAGACTTGTGTTCAGACCTTAGGGTTCCTGCTATAGAACCTTCTTATCTTGCAAAATCTGATCTCTTGGCCCCTACTCTCCTAATTGCTTTGGTTGCCAAGATTCTGCGGAAAGACACTGGGAGCAGCACCCAAGGGCGCATCGAGAGCCTGGCACTCAACAGGTATCGGGACTTGACGCATTGCCCATGCTCGTCATCCTGCTTGTTGCTCACTACGACTACCACCACTACTGCAACAACAACTGTAACCTCAGTCATTGGTACGATGAAGTGGTAGTCGTGGTGGTGGTGCCAGTAGCAGTAGCAGTGGTGGTAGTAGCAGCGGTTCTCATGGTAGTGATAGTAACAGTAGCAGTAGCAGTATCAGCAGCAGCAGCAGTAGCAGTGGCAGTAGCATTCATTCCCACGCAGCGATGAAGTCCGTCATCACCCAGCGAGCTGACGGCTCCCAGGTATTCTGGTCAATTGGGATCTGGAGGGCCTAGGCCAGCTCCATCGAAACCACTCTATCCGTCGTGTCTCACATTGTGGAGTCCTAGCGGAGCCAGATGATGTAAGCTGCACTGTCATGTTGACGCTCGACGAGCTCTGGCAGTTGGCCATCGTCTGTGATGGTTCTGCTGCACAGGACTTTTGGCCACGGGGCAGCGCACGATAATGTGGTTCGGCCGAGCTCCGTAGTGACGTTGTAGTGCTGTCACCTGGTATGGCACAAGTCGGCATTGGAGTTCAGTGGGAGCAATGAACACTGGCACATGTACAATGGTTTGATATCCCAGGAGAGGCCTCAAATCTCTGGTCAGGCGTCCCCCTCGCTTTGAAACCTCTGCATTTGCACACAGAGGATGTCTGGAGCCATCTGTAGAGGCAGATGGTCTTCCTGACGAAGGGCCATGGGGATTGGATTATGAAGGGTACCTTGATCCCACAATCGCATTCCTACTGCTGTTTGTAGTCGCGCCCCCCAGCGGCCCATAGTGCCAGGTATTGCTAACCTTGGCATTAGATCTACATCGTGCTGCTCGTGAAGTCGCCACCAGGAGCAATACCAGCCATGGCATAAAAGCAAGAACCTGGTGCACGGCATTCGGAGCTCGGGTGGAAGACTGACAGAGAAGTCTGAGTGGCGGGGCCCAAGGCGGATTGGACGGTCCATGCAGCTCAACCTGTAGCACAGTCCATAGGATTGCAAATGCAGTGGGGTGAAGGTAGCACAGGCTGGATGGGTTCTGCAAGGAGGTCTGCAGGACTGCTTGATGATGGGCTTCACACTCAGGCGTGGTTGCATAGAACCGCTAATGCATTGTATTGCGGGTGATCTCGACGCAGTCGGCAGCCGAGGGTATGCCACGCCGACTGGCCTATCCATGTTTGGAGAGTGCTCCAGATTGGAGCTCCCTCCGGTCTCAAGGATATTGCAATCTGGAATTGGATCCAGTCTGCAGTCACCTACGTGGTCAATCGCCGGATGCTTTTGAAGCGAAGAAGCGTCTCCTCGTTGATGGGGTGGGGACCGGGCTCAGATTCGGATCCACCTCGAGGTGTTGCACTTCAGGACTTTCCAGTTTTGATGTCCATCCACGCACCCCAAGGTCTTGGCGTGCTCCATGGCTGCCTTGTCCTTGTGAGTCGCCGTCAGCCTCCCGTGCAGAGAAATCAGGAGCTGCTTGAACATCGTCAACTTGAGTGAAAAATTCTCCTCCTTCATCGCTCGCCACTTGTCGACTGCCTGGCAGAGAACCGGCACCAGGCCTTGATCGCCGCTCTTCATGAAGAGATGCATGACCATGTCCTGACGGATGGAGGCAAAGGTCTGCTCTTGTCGCAGCACCATCTGCGTGAGTTTTTGAACCCTCGTCTGCAGCCACTCCGAGCTCATCCCTGGATCCCTGTGATCGCCGTAGGTCGTCCTCGTTTGACCCTGGGCTTCCCAGACTGTCGGCCAAACCACCGCTGTATGCCCACATGGCCCTAAGGATGGCCGCTAATGGACAGTCGGGGGCGGTTGTCGGCATCTGCGGGTTCTCCTTTCCTTTGTTCTTACCCTTTCCCTTGCCCCCTTTGCCTTTGCCCTTGTCACAATTTTGCAAATCACAGACAAGGTCCTGGTCGTCAGTGTGGGTAGCAGGCACAGTAGTGAAGGTGGGCGGCTGAGTCGGTGGCCAGAGAGTATCGGATTCCGGTCTCTGTTTTGAGGGATGGTGAGCCTCTGTTGTCTGAGGCTCTGACATCGGCCTTTCTGGATGTCTTTGATCAGGTTATCCCATTGCCGGAATCTGTGGCCACAATGCTTACATGTGGGTAGTCCATCCAAACTGTGGGCATTTCTGTCAAACTGTGCCTCAGCTGTCATCGGGGTCTTCTGACCGTGCCATTTCGCCTCATGTGACCTGAGAAGTCGAAAGGAGGAGGAGGCCTGCCTCAAGTAGGACAGGAGTGCAGAGGTTCCTCTGCCTTTGAGGCAGAGCTGCAAGCTGGGCTGTGGCCGCAGTGGTTCGCACTGTCTCAAGGCTTCCCGCCTGAACGATAGTGGAGTCCAGGGCAAACTCACGTAACCGATCATGCAGTGCTGTGGCTTCTTTGAGAAGCTTTTCAGCAGCCGTGGGTATGTTACATCTAGTGAGCAGTGAGTGAGTGGACTCGTGTTGCAGATGTGCATAGGAGTGTGCTATAGCTCGCGCACGTTTGATAATCATGGCCTGGGCCTTGTCGATGTCTTTTGTGTCAGGCGCGACGGCAGCTAGGCGATACATAAGGGTGGGAAGGATGGTGGCCTTCCACAGGGACAGCCTTTTGACAAGTTGCAAGTGCCTCTTGGAACACAGGATGCCTCGCAATCGCTGCCAGGCCAGGTTTGCTGCCTGCAACCTGTGGGCAACAGTGTGTTTGGCCATGGCATGATATGAAATTTTGATCCCAAGATATGTGTGCTGTCCTCGGAAGGGGATGCGATATTCCGTGCCTTTGGGAGTACGGAACCTCAGGACGTGATCCGCCAAGGCATCTAATACTCTGCCAAACCGAACCAGGCATGAGGCAATCTGGGTGATCTGTTTGAGGAGGATATCATCTGCGTAAGTGGTGGTGTTGTCCTGTATCCAGTCGGGTGGAAGGGCCGGGTCTGCTTCGGCTGCGAGCGAGGGACGAAGGATTTGAAGATGTAACCAGTAGCAACGGCCCATAGGAGAGGGGCCAATTGGCACCCTACCGAAGTCCTTGTTGAGCCGGGATCTCTGCGTATTTCAATGGAGTAGACAATGGAGGAGTACCAGGACATGATCTGTGCGCGCAGCGGGTCTGGTACATCAGCTGCTCGTAGACCCTGGTCCAACAATGTCCATCAAACTAAGTCAAATGCACTGGAGAGATCAAGTGATGGCTGGATGCCTGCAAAGTTCGGGGCTGCAGGCGGCAAGCCTTCCTGCCGATTGGCCACTCTGCGAGTGGTGTGCGAGCACTTATGCTGCACATATCGGCAGTGCTCAGCTACTCGCCGAATCGCCATAGAGGCATCCCTTTGTGGCAAGTATGCAAACTGAAAAACATCGCGAAGATAGGCGTGTATATGGCCCAAGCTGGGTTTTCAGCATTCTGGCGTATGCTCTGCCGCTGGACTCTGTGAGCCCGATGGGCCTCAGATTTTTCGGGGAGACAGGTCGAGCTATTTTGGGCACTAGGACAAGCCATGCATTCTTCCATGTGTCAGGGATTTGAGTCCATTGCTTCGCCCAGTCGCACATTGTCGGAGCTACCAGGTCTGAGGCAATGTGCCACAGGGCATTCGAAGCTTGTTTGGGCGGAGTGGCTTTTTTGCGGGGACAACGTGGCCAGTGCCTTCGTCAGTGTCTCCACATCAATGTCGAGGCACACTTGCTCTCTGGTGGCTCCTGCAACGGAGGGGTCACTATCCGCAGCATAGAGCTTTCGGCAGTGGGTCTCCAGCTGTTTGAGCTGCTCTCCAGGGTCTTGTAGTTGGCCCTTGGTGTCCCGAGGTTGGACTTTTACTTTACGTTGTTTGGGAGTCGCCGAAAGTCCTTCTGGGCTTGCATGAAGTAGTGGTAGAATCTGCGCATCCCGAAGAGTTGCGGGCCGTCTGTTTCCAGATGTGGTGCGCCTGACACATGCCCTTTATGCCCTATCGCATATGTAGTGTCTGCCAGAGTCCAAGCCAGTCCCGTCCCCTTGGGCGGTGGAGGGCCGTGGCTGCACAGAGTATGAGAAGCTGGTTGAGCTCCTTCAGATTCTGAGCTTGGGATAGGGTGGCTTGCACATCGTCGTCGTCGTGGCCGTCGTCGTCGTCGTTGCAACAATGCAGAGCGTTGTGCCGGTGACGTGCAGATGCAATCGCGAAAGCAACACAAGCAGTATTGGTTTCAAGCCTGAAGGATCCTGGGACTTTCCCCCAGCGAAACCGTCGCAGAACTCGCGGTTGTGGTTTCGGTGGGTGCTGGGAAACCACGGACGGGTCGAAAACGTTGCTTTCGGGCTGCGAGGAGGATCCTGGGACTCTTTCCCTCAGCGAATTCACAGAACTGGCGGTTGGGGTGGTTTGTACTCTAACACAGAAATTTGAAGGCCCGGCCACTGGAAGAGCGTTCCGCGTCCTGAGTTTGTACTCCAAAGCAGCATATTGCAGGTCCGGGACTCGAAGAGCGTTCCGCGTGCTGAGTTTGTACTCCAAAACAGTATTTGCAGGCCCGGGCCAGCACCGCGACACGCAGGATCCCTGTAGAGGGTTCATCACCAGCGTTGATTATGTGCACCGCGCCGCGGTGCCAGCAGCTCGACGCGCACGATCCATGCAGAGGGTTGATCGGCGACTGTGACGGACACGCAGCATCCCCGCAAAAGGGTTCACCGGCGAGCGAAGACGCGCGTGGAGAAGCTGCACGGATCCACAACGGGAGCGCCTGGACACGCACGATCCCCGTAGAGGGTTCATCGGCGAGTAAAACAAGAAAATGTGCATGCAGCCACAGCATCAGCGATGCGACGCGCACGATCCCCGCAGAGGGTTCATCGGCGATGTTGAAGGGCACGCACGATCCCTGCAAAGGGTTCATCGGTGGCACCGACAATTTGCACTGCGCCACAGCGCCAGCGCGTCGACGCACACGATCCGTGTGGAAGGTTCATTTCTTGGCAGGACGACTTGCGCCGCACCACAGAGCCAGCTCCTCGGACACGCGCGATCCCTGAAGATGGTTCATCGGGGACGTTGAAAATTTGCGCCACGCCACAGCGCCAGCGCCGCGACACGCAGCATCCCTGAAGAAGGTTCACCGGGCAGGTTGAAAATGTGCACCGCGCCACAGTGCCAGCGCCGCAACACGCAGTATCCCAAAAATGTGCACCGCGCCACAGCACCAGCGCCGCGACACGCAGCATCCCTGTAAAGGGTTCATAGGGGTTCATCGCGCTAGGGTGCGCCAGACCTACCCCCCGACTTTTAAAAACAGATTGAAGTAAGAGAATTCGGAATCAATTTCGATATTAGGAATTTACTTAGGCCAGTATTGAAAGTGTAGAGAAGTCAGTGTGTGAAAAGTTAAGTGTAAGTCAGTGTAGAGAAGTCAAGTGTAGAAGGTGTAAGTAAGCATGTCAGTTTAGGGAAGTCAGTGTAGAAGGTGTAATAATGTAAGCAAGTAAGTCAGTGGAAGGCAAAGAGCAAGCATGTGGGTACTGTAAGCAGAAAACAACTTTCTCCCAAGAACCCTTCGCAGAGCTTTCGGGAACAAGGGCTATCGCTACCCTGAGCTGGTGCCATCTGGTGCCAAATTTTGGTTCGGGGTTTCTAGATATGTGTTGTTTAGTCGTGAGGACTGTCAGACATCGGTAGTCGTTCGTAGTCGCTCAATCGGCCGACCTTTCGGGGCCCGCAGAAATCACAGAAACTCCAGTCCGGAGAAAGTAATTACCCAGTCCCACCCTGCTGTGCGAGCAGCGCGAACGGATTGGCCACAGCGTGCAACTCTCCAAGAACTACACTGTCAAGGGAAGTGTTGAAAGCTGAGTTTCCTGAGCTGGGCAAGAATGGGCAAAGGTGCAGCTCCCGAGGCGGCGCCAGAGCCCAGCATGAATCTGGAAGAGGCGACAGCAGCTATGCTGTCTGCAGTGTGCAATACACCATTGAGGTGTAGGTTCGTTGTTGGTGGCATCTTCGGGTCCTTTGTGAGACTCTCGGGCTTGGTAGCGAGCAAGCATACTAGGAGGATGTTGCGCTGAGCTCGTGAAACCATTGGCTTCTTCTGCACATCGGCGCGAAGTAGGGCGACAAGAAGTTAAAGGGAGGTATAGAGGGTTGCAGTGCTAAGTGGAAAGTGCCTATGTTGCCCATCTTGAATCCTCGAGGCTGCAGTTGCCAGTCCTTTTCGCGAAGACCTACCGCAAGTTTGATCCCAAAGCAATAATCTTGTGTCATGAAGCTCTGGCTCAAGGGTTTGGAAGCGAATGGAGGAAAGGCTTAAGGGCCTCAAACCCAGGTTGTCGGGTCGGACCGTCGTTTCGCTCAGAGCGACGTGGAGTTTGACTAGTTTAAGGTGCGGGGCTTGGGGCCGTTATGACTTCCTGAAAGGCTTCAGTGGGAGATTTTCAGTTGCGGGTGCTCCCAAGTGTCTGCAGCAATGCCCGATCCAATGCTTCGCATCGTGGCTTTGTCCGGCAATGTGGTCGCAACGCTTGATGCAGAAGAACTTCAGAGCGTCCCGCCATCGTTTCAGGCATAATCGTGCTTGTGAATGCGGCTCACTATCCTGGTGCAGCACACCTGCAACGGTGGTAGAGCCTATAGGGTTGAGGTAGAGGGCGCAATGTACCACCCAAGTCCTGGAAGCTCCACTCGCTTCGCCATCGGCTGGAGATTCTGCCTGCGATCGACAGCTCAGGAATTGCCTCCTCCGCGGAGGATTTCGTGCAGGCGATCAAGGACAGAACAAAAATAGATGCCCAATGATGCCCAGACAGTCCGACTGCCTGAACCTAGTTGATGCAAATCGCGATAGAACAAGACAGACAAACAGACAGACAGACAGACAGACGGACAGACAGAGAGAGAGAGAGAGAGAGAGAGAGAGAGAGAGAGAGAGAGAGAGAGAGAGACAGAGAGAGAGAGAGAGAGAGAGAGAGAGAGA
>CAJNJA010017782.1:0-10834 GCA_905231915.1 Symbiodinium necroappetens
GGGCCCTCAGGGCGACGCTTTCTGAAAAAATAAGACTAGTAGTAGCAGTAGCAGCAGCAACAGTATCCAGCAAGCTGATGGAGACGGCAACAACTGACAACCTGGCAACCTCGACTTGCAATACCTCACGCCTGCATGTCTGACAGGCCTCTGCCCGGAAGCTGTCATGGGCTGCGGGCGGGGCATCACGGCTTTCGTATCCCCCCGATGTCATGCCAGAACATCAAAACGACAAAAGTGCATACTGACGCTGAAGAATGCTATCGGGAGTGCCAAAACTGTCCCCAAGTTGTGAAGTCTGAGCTTGGGTCAGTAACCTGAGCCTGAAATATGCTTGGAGGTGAGACTTTTGCTTCCAGAAACCCGCCACCCCAGCTGCGCAGCGCAGGGTCTGCGGGCATGTTGTGCAATGCCCGACCCTCCCCAAGCGCCCCGCGGCCCTGAGACTCTTTAGATCGGCGCCACAAGCACACTGATAGCGATCTGTGAGGGCCATCAGTCGATGTCGTGCAGTGTGCCGTACCTGGAAATGATGGGGTTGTGGACAGCAGAACAGGCTCCAGAATGATCTGTATCCAAAGGACGCGCCCAGTCCAAGACCTATGCAGTGTGTCGCGTTTGCGTTTGAGAGACAAGGGCCTATGAGCCTTTGGGCCTCCGAGTGGGCCTGGAAGTGTCCGATCTCTGCGGAGCGGGGGGGCACTCAGCGTAAGGCTTTCCAGGCTCGTCCTCTCCGAGAGGCGGCCGGGGAGAGCTCAGAAGGACTTTTGTGGACTTTTGCTACGGCTCCCTGAGGCGCTGCATGGCGCTGCCTTTGCTCTCGCTTTCTTACACCATGTACAGAAAAACCAGTCAAAGGGAACTCTTCGAGCAGGAAAAAGGACCCTCTGGGATTCGGAAAACAGGCCTTTCCGTGCGCCAGCCCGGGACGGAGCTTCTGTCCGAAAAGTGTCCTGGCAAAGCCGCTTCTCAGGTTTCGCACGCCGACAGAGCTCCCGGGCCAACAACCGCCGGGGCGACTGCTCGAACTTCTTCGCCTGAGAGGAACGTGTGCCCATCGCTCTTGGCCACTGAAAACCTTCATGCCTTGATCTCCTTTCTGACTCTCCACTCAGCGATTGCTTCAACGCTGGCATTGCAGAGCATTCATGACTCATTGTCGCAGCAAGCAGAGGGAAATACAAAACAAAAGCTGCATTACATGACTGAACGTTGCGTAGTGAGCATGTGCAGACCACAAATACAGCAGATGGCACGAGGCACAAACAGCAAGAAGTACCGGAAAGACAAACTAAGTACCGCTGCTGTTTGTCAGCAGCAGACAGCCGTTGGTATATACCTGTATATGTATATACAACCGATGGATGTTGGCAATGATGGAGAACGCGTGATCTGACAACCGGAGAACGGGCGTCTCTTCGCCAAGCTGGTCTGCTTTGCAACTTGATCTACTTGCGCGAGTGCACATGCTGCGCCTTTCTTGCTGGCCCCACTGGACGAGCTCAACACGCTGCATCACACGCCACGAGTCTCACAAAGTTGGCAAAACGAACATGGCAGGATGGATGCTCTACGCGTAGTATTGATGATCGCGGCACGACAGCATCGCCGTCACTGTCTTGGGGACCGAAGTGACAGTCATAATGAAGCGGTCAGAACAGCACCGGTGGTGGCAGTACTGCAAATTGCCACAAAACAAGCCATGGAACAAGCCTTATGACTGCTTTATTTCAGCAACCCCAAAATCGTCAGTTCCGTCCTCCTCCTCCTTTGATACATCATCATCATAGCAGCTCTCTTGTTTGAGAGCAGCAACCAGATTCAACAGGCCAGAATTCCATGACCAAAGCTGAGGAAGCCCAAAACTTAAGACCGGGAGGCCAAAGGTCCAAAATAGCGGAAGAGGTACAGCACTTAAGGTCTTTCAAAGGTCAAGCCACAACCCTAAGGCCCTAAGGGTGTATCACCACGTTTGGTATCTTTTGTTGGCATGTCAATGACTCTTCAAGCTCGAGCAAGGTACTAAAATTCTCTTGTGGAGCCAGAGAAGCAAAGAAGTTCTCAGCGACTCCCAAACGCTCCAAACTTGCCCCAATCAGCGGTATAGAACAGGCGTCATTATGTCGAAGTCTCTTGACGTCGCAGTCCCGTATGCGTCTGATTGATTTGCAGCTCCGAAGTTGCCGGGCACCTGCTTTTCCCGTCGAAGCTCTGCCATGCGCTGCGCGTCTTCCTGGGACCTGCTGCATAGCAAATACATCTGACGATAGCTCTGCATGCAGGGCTTCGGATTTCTGAGTGGGGGGCCTCTGACAGATCCTACTTTAGCCTATGCTTGGTGGGCACTTCACGGCTGTACAACAACGGAATTGGAGATTACCGACGAGCACCGGAAAGTGGTCTGAAGCTCTGCTTGTGCGAAGCCCGGATCTTGGCACTAAGATGTTGAAGCGCCCATGCAAGTCTCGCGACAGAGCCTTCCCGATGCTTCCTCCTTCCTTGCCTCCATAGCAGCCTGCAGCTGACGTCACGAGCCGGAGATGCACTTTGAGACACATACTCTTCAGAAGCTCGAAACGGCACGGAAGCGCTGCCACCTGAGGCCCTGACACGCTCTGCCAGGGGGGACTTCAGAAGTTGCACAAACCTTGCAGCAATTTTCACAAAGATTATAGAGGCTTTGGTCAGGTTCTGCTCTCCGATTCGCCAACTCCAAACCTCTTGTTTTGGCGATGGAACGGCTCCTGGCTTCGATCATCGCAGCGATCTGCTTTCAGAACACATGTTCGCTGCATGAATTGGTTTTTGCGATTTCGACTCAGGCGGAATCCAGCTGTTGCCTACAAGCTTTTAGCTACTGTTTGTGCTCTTATCTCCGAGTTGGCCACCTTGACTAGTGCATGTTCCTGACCCACACCGTCTGAGGCAGGGGTTACGTGGATCTCGGTCTGGCCTACGGAGGCTTCTCTGCAATCGTGCACTTTCAGTACCATGCAGAATAAGTCTGAGTACTCTCAGCGATGCGCGCTGTAACAGTTGTGGCAGATCAAACCCATGCTTTGCACCGGATGTACTACTGGCAAGAAGCTGTCGCGAAGCTAGTGCGGCTTGTTGCGCTGGCTGGTCCCACAATGCAAGAACAGAGTCGCAGTAGCAGCCGCGGCGGCAAATGGAATCTCGAGTGAGCCAGGCGCTTACCGAGAGATGGATGGCACAAGCACAAGCACCACTGAGCGGCATTCTAGACCAGAGTGGCATAAGCTAGCGCAGTGCGAAGCTTGATAATTCACCTAAGCATCCTAGCTGAGGTGCACATTGAAGCTGTACCGGGTGTGCAAAGTTCCCCAAAGCCTGACCGAATCTACTACTGTAGCTATAGATGGAGAAACAGGTCGCTGTGACAAGAATCACGACTGGGCGCCGGGCGCAACTTGACCGTACTCCTGCGCCAGCTGCATTGCCGTGAGGCCTTTTCCGCAAGGGCGGACAAGGCGATCGCAAGATACCAACGTACGACGCCTCTCAAAAAGCATGCTGCGCTTGCGCACTCGGCGCTTTGCTAAAGCGGGGGCCGGCCGGATGCCGTCGCCCAGGGCATTCTCTCCGCAGATGGGCCAGGCCATTCTTTCCCGCCGCTATCCCAATACCCCAATCGCTCTCCAAGGCTCGAACCGCTAGAGCTCTCAGCCAAAGGGTTCGCGCGGTGAGTCAGCAGAGTCTCTCCCAGGCCTTACCCGATCCGAGGACTCTCAAGGTTTCTGCAATGACTGCCTGGAGTCCTCTGGGCCCCGCGCCCTCCAAGCCGGCAGCGGCAGCCTCCGTTGACCCAGGATGTCCGCTACTTGCAAAGTGACTCGCAACATCTGTGCCGTACAACAACGTGAGGGGACCCCAGTGGCGGAATGGGCCGGGATGACGGCTCCATGAGGGAGGGGACGTGGGTTCCAGCACTTGCGCGCCTAGATTCCGGATGTTGCTTCTACGTCTACTACTACCATTACGACTACGATTACGACGACTACTACTTCTCCTACTTGAAGCTTGCATAGGCGAGCTGCGGTGGTCAGTAAACCTTGCAAATGACCTTATAATCTGGTTTTTGGCTTTTACGCGCATCATGTTGGGTAAGTGTACTGTTGAACTTAGTAAGTGGCAGAGAGTGATTTTTAAGTATTTGTTGGAGTTGTTAATCGCTTGACATATTTATAAGTGAGCTAGGACAAGCCCTGTAGATGGCAGATAACTACTTGGACAAAGTTGGACCGGTTATCTAAGTCATTCATAAATATGTATATAGGCACCCTAACTTCATGGGGGCAAATCATTTGCAAGCCGGTGCTGCTGGTGGTTGCCGACGTCGACGGCATCGAAAGGTGCTCCCACCCCGGCTTCGTTTGCAAGTGATGAGTCTCATGTCCCGAGCATGCAATAGTGAAGCAAGATGTTTTGCTGGCCTGAATGCAATGGTTTGAGGCATGCACTGATGCTTGCAAAACATTCAATCATATTTGTATGCAGGTGGATGTAATATCCTCGCAGTGCTTTGGGGCATATATTCGTCTGGTAGGAAGTCGTCGGCAGGGCATTTTGCTCGCCGGGAGGCTGCGAAAACATTTTCATGTGCATGTACATGCCTGGAAGCTTTCGTCTTCAAGCTCAGCTGACACAATTCCCCGCACACGTCTTCTCACGACAATGGCGACCCAAGCTCCAGCAGTGCACTTTGCTCCTAGCCGGGGCCCAGGACGGGGACAGGCTGGTGAAAACTGTGCACGAAGTCCTGACCATCCTCGAGAGACACGGCCATGTCTACCCCTTCCAACTCAAAGCATCAGTGGTCGGCATCTCACGCTTGATGACGAGTGACTGCAATCGCAGTTGAACCCTGCAGCGAAGAGGACCTTACTTGGAACTCGGAGTACTTCAAGCGGACCGGAGGGCTGTTGAGATCAGTGGACACTTCACGATTGAAGGCTTTGAGCCTAGCAGACAACCACACGAACTGTGTGCTCCGCTGCCCTCCATCTCCCGGCCTTGCCAGGATGGAGCACGAAGATCAGCAGGAATCCGATCCAAAAGAGGACATGTCGCAGCCGACGGTTGTGACTCGAGAGATCGTCCTGTACGGCAAAGGACAAACTTGGATCTCTGAGCAAAACAGGGCCGAGGGGGGCACATGGTTCAAAGTGGCCAAGTGGGATCGAGGATTGTTTCGGTTCGTGTACGGCAAGGGCTTGGATTTGAGGGCAATGAAGGACAAACAAGAGCTGTCACACGACAGACCTTTCTTCGAGAACATGTCGGCTCTTCGTCAAGAAGCATTCAACGAGGTTTGTCTCCGAAAGACTCAAGGATGAAGATAATGACGAATCACAACAGTCGGACAAGACCCAGAAAAAGACCAAGAAAATCAACAAGTTCAAGGCTACACAGAGTCATGAGCTGTATGCAGCCCGCAGCATTCAGATCGACTTGCCTGGCGAGACCGAGGACGGCAATAAGGTCCAATGCGAACAGAATCTGAAGGACGCCGTCGTGAAGCACATGCAGACCGGCTTCAAAGCAGTCTGACGGCAAGCAGCGAAAGACAATCAAGCCTAGGTCGTCGAAGACCAGGAAGTAGGTTTTCGCCAGCAGGGCAATTGGCTTGCTGGCAGGAACATATACATGTATACACATGTTGTATACCATCGTCTCTTCTTGCTAGCATGCAGGACTTCATGCGCGAAATGTGCCGGTTGCAAGTGCTTGCTTCCTCGTGGTGTTCGCTTGTTTGCATGTGCATCGGTCTCTTCATGCGTCGGTGTCGACATGTGGCTCAGGCTTCGAGCTTTTTGCGTGCAGCTGTAGCCATGTCTTGGGGCTATAGCTGCCAGATCGGCCCCGACGTCGTCGAGGCCCGGTTCCCGACACCCATGCAGCCGAAAAGTTTAAGTCAGTTCAGGGCTCAGCAGAATGGTGGTTGTTTTTTGCACCGGTGGACTGCTCGAGAACCTTTGGCCGAACGAGGACAGGCGATCCCCAGCTGATGCATGGGTTCAACACGTGGACGAGACCTGGAGCAATTCCTCCTGTGTGCTTGGATGGTACAAAGGAAGGGAAGCGAAGTTTGGAAAACTCAGGGTGGATGCGTGTGCATGTGTGTGTGTCTGTGTGTGTGTGTGTGCATGCGTGCATGCGTGCATGCGTGCATGCGTGCTTGCGCGCGTGCTTGTGTGCGTGTGCGTGCTTGTGTGCGTGTGCGTGTGCGTGTGCCTGTGCGTGTGCGTGTGCATGTGCGTGTGTGTGTGTGTGTGTGCGCGCACGTGCACGCACGTGTGTGTGTGTGTGTCCCACATATCATTCTCTCTTCTGCGCAGGTCAGCTCTTGCTCAAGAACCAAAGCCGGGAGGACACCCTCCCGACCGAAGGCATGCAGGGTTCAGGGCTTAACTTCCAGTACACAGATGTGTGTGTGTGTGTGCATCACCTGTATACATATATGTTTGATATGTATTCGTACATATGTTTAAACACGCACACACACACAAACTCATATATATATATATGTATTTATATACATATATTATGCATAAATAATGCGTATACATATTTATATGTACAACGCATGTAAAAATGTGCGTGTAAGCGAGATATATGTTTTTGTGTTGCAGGTATTTCTTTTTAAGGTTTATGGCAATGTAGGTGTGCAGCACCTTATGTATAAAGGGTGGAATTGGGTTCAAGGTTCGGGGCCCCATGGTTTTGACACACATACATGCATGCATATACATCTACATGTATTTATGTGTGTATGTATGTATATATATATATTTGTGTGTGCATTTATGTATGTATGTACATACAAACACATCTATATATATGCATGCATGCATGCATGCATGCATGCATGCATGCATGCATGCATGCATGCATGCATGCATGGATGGATGGATGGATGGATGGATGGATGGATGTACGTACGTACGTACTTACGTACGTATGTATGTGTGTATGTATGTATGTATTTGTCGAATATATCACCCTATATAGCCCTAAGCCTCGAACCCCTAACTCCGAAACCCAAACCCCACACCATGCATAACCTTGAACATCTTGAACCCTATAGAACCTTCGGCAGGTTGGATGTGCCAAAACTGGGAGGGCGAGTGGGTGGAAACCTGTTTGGTGCTCCTGCAGGACTGCATGCCGTGAACAGGCGAACTCATGTGGGGGTGGGGGTGCGTGCAGTGTGTTACATGTCCGGCATATACACAGGAGTTCGATGCCCCCGTGAAGCCGGAGCCAGATGACTCCACGAAAAAGAGCTGCCAACTCATACGGGTGCACAATAAGTTTTCTCCGAAGCTGCAGGAGCATCCGAAACGGGAGGAGTCGGCAAAGGAGGAAAACAAGGATGACATGGTGGAAGTGAGATGCGAGGCCCGGGTGAAAAACCGGTCGGTGTGTCTTGCAGTGAATCAGGAAGCATACCTCCCGCCGAAGCCGAAGTCCAAGAGGCGACCCAAAGAGAAGGCCAAGGCCACATTCATGCATACATTCTTGTCCTGCTTGTTGCATATATCATGCATGTGCACAAAGGATATGGGCTCGTCCGTGCGGCCAAAGAGCCAGACCATCCGCCTCCCAAGAAAGCGGTTTTTTCTCAGGTGGTGGGGGGGTGGCCACGATTGCTGGCAGGCCAGGACCGAGTGGCCGTGGTCACCGTCCCCGCCACCGACCGTTCAGAAATTGCTTTGCGCTGAAGCCTCCCATTGCATGCACACACAGGCGGCATCCTCCTCGGCGAGTTCGGCGGGCAAGCCGCCGCCGCCACCTCTTATGGTGGTGCAAAAGGATGGCACGGGACATTACAACCTTCCTTAGCAAATCGCTGTGTCGGCTGGACCAGGATGGAAAAGGCTGGAGGGCCGGCGGTTGGTACCATGACAGCAGTGCCAACGAGTGGCTCCCCCGATGCTCAAGTCTCAGCCTGGTTCTTTTCTCGTGAGAAACTTGCGCTCCCCATGCACAGGAGGCGGCAGTGCTCGAGGGCGATCCCGGGGCCAAGGACAGCAGAACTTACAGCAGCTTTGCAGCACTTGGTGTCCGTTTGTATAAGCCTTGACTGCCAGGTCAAGCACAGAATGCCTGGCCAAGCTGGTGGACCATGTGCTGAAGGAGACATGAGACACTAGCAGCGAGCATTGTTTGCCCTGTTGCTGCGCATGTGTCGTTCTGCAGGACAAGAGCTGATCCGAGCCGGCGGCCACGGGGCCCACAAAGGGCCCATGAAATTGGCGCCAAACCGACTTGGGAAAGGATGGGCCTAAGGGGGTCATTGTTAAGAAGCCTTCGGGCCCTTAACGCCCTTACAAGAGCATGGCTTCCCTGATGTAGCTCGGCTTGCTGGTAGCTCGAGCGGCTGCTGAAGAATCCCATCCCAAGGCTAGGAGTATGGGATTTATAGATCGATAAATCCAGGATTCAGGAATAATGCAAGGATTTGATGATTGATAAACATCCGCGCCCGTGGCTAGGCCCAGTTTTATAAATCAAGATATCCTGGTTTAGTTTAAAGCTGAAATACACGGGATTTATCAATCTATAAATCTGGGTTGGGTTTGTGCGGCCCGCTTTTATAGATCAAAAAATTGCACTCAGATCAGGCCAGGTGGATTTATAGATTAATAAAGATGGGTTTGCTATGGCTTCTAAGCCTAAATCCCCTGCAGCAATGACAAGCTAACCAAACTTTTCGCCTTAAGCCCCAACCCTTAACACCCCTAGTACATTGCACCTTGTTCCTGGCAACATGTCCTTCTTGGGCAAGTAGATTCAAGGCCTTGAACATTGTGTTGCAGCGTTCTCTGCCACATGTTGCCGGCTGCCCAGAAGAAGAGCCAGAACACTGATCATCGAGCGTCCGAGTGGGAACTGTAGATCAAGCTGGTTTTCCTTGGGGTGCTTGGGCCTGCTAGAGAGTTGAGTTCTTACACGAATAGCCCAGCTGTTGAATCGACCTTGTCGCAGCGATCAGGATCGCGGCTTTTTTTGGAATCGTGATGCTTACAGCAGCAGCAGCAGCAGCAGCAGCAGCAGTCGCAGTAGCAGTAGCAATAACAGGTAGCAGCAGCGGTGGCGGTCGCAGTAGCAGTAGCAGTAGCAGTAGCAGTAGCAGTAGCAGTAGCAGTAGCAGTAGCAGTAGCAGTAGCAGCAGCAGCACTCACGGTCGCAGCGGCAATGGCATTAGCAGTACCAGCAGCAGCTGCAAAAGCAGTAACAATCATCGTCGTCGTCGTCGTAGTAGTAGTAGTCGTCGTCGTCGTAGTAGTAGCAGCAGCAGTAGTTGCTGTAGTAGCAATGAGAGCAGCAACAGTAGCTTTAGTTGGTCGCGGTGGTGGATGCAGTTCGAGAAGCCTCGCAGCATGGAGGTATCGTCAGATTCTTGGTTTGCTGCTGCCCCACTCCAGCACCTGATGACATGGACAAATGTAATTACTTCTGGGAGCGCTACTCTAGCCAAACTGCAGCACATGATAAGACAAAGCCGTTGGCAGCTACGACGTAACACAATGTTGCATTCGGCTACTCTTCGCCATCTATGGCTATGGTCTATTGCAACTCAATACCTGCAGCAAAGCATTCGCCTTTAAAGTGCATTCAACCAAAAACAATGACTTCGAGATCTGAACGGCGGTCGAGCTTTTTGGGCCCTAGTCTGCATCTGCACACAGTTTGAAAAGTTTCTGGGTTCAGACTTAGGTTCAAAAATGTTTCGGGCCGGTTTAGGGATGCTTAAGACCTGTAGGGCCGTGCTGGGTCCAGGATTGATGGCTTCAGTAAGGCTTCAAGCTTTCTGATTTACAGAAGTTTCGGAGCGCTCGAAATCGACACGCATGGCCGGTTTTCTCATGCAGGCAGCAGGCTTGCTTCTTCATCGCAAGTCTCGGCAAGGAGACGTGACATCAGCCTTGTAAAAGTGCCGCTCAGCTAGCTTTCATGTGACACATGCTCGACCGCTCTGTACGAGTCCACATGAAGTTCTTGGAATGCCTTGTAAGCCTCACTGTATTGTTTTGTCTTGCCAGAATTTGACAAAACTGGCTTCTTGAAACGTGTGGAGTTGCTTTCGCTCCCTTTTTTGTTTGTTGGCTCCCTTTTTTTGTTGATGGGGGGGGAGGGGGGTTCTCTGTAATTCCATAGGAAAACCTCTATTACATTTTCATAAGGAAAACCTCTAATTTTCCCTATTTCGATAGCAAATGCCATTATTTTCTATATATTGTACTACGAAAACATTTATTTTTTCGAGATTTCATGAAGCAAACAAATTTTCTCTACGTTTGAACAGGTACGTCTTTGTTTTCTTGCCAAGGAAGACCTAAATGTTCACAATAATTTCAAGGATAACTTTTAATTTTCCGATATTTTCATGAGCCGGCGGTTGCGGCGTGGGGGGGGGTGCGCAGCAAACACAATGATCGCATGATGGGTTTCAGAAAAGGAAACTCATATACTTTGAAACAAGCTTGCGCGGTTTCAGACAATGGTGGGGTTGGGGGGGGGAGGCGCCCCCCCGAGGGATGGACTGTTCAGGACTATGTGACAAGCTCGTCTTGGCCTGTATGCACAGTAAGTATAGTATACCAAGTTCAACAACATCGACGGCGAGCACAGCTAGAACAGGAACAACGCTGCCAGAGGACCCGCAAACCACCACCAACAACAGCAACAGCAGCAACAACAACAACAACAACCACAACCACAACCACAACCACAACGACAACCGCTACGACGACGACGAACCCCGCAAACCCCGCAGACCCCCCCGCAAACCCTGCAGACCCCGCAA
>CAJNJA010017784.1:0-10833 GCA_905231915.1 Symbiodinium necroappetens
CATTGTTTCAAGATCTACATTGCTAATCCGTGCTCATGCTGCTGCTGGATACTATGGGGATGGTGGTGCTGGCTCATGTTGTATGTTGTACATGGGGATGGTGGTGCTGGCTCATGTTGTATGTTGTACATGGGGATGGTGGTGCTGGCTCATGTTGTATGTTCTACATGGGGATGGCGGTGCTGGATGATGTTGTCTGTGCGGTTGTATGTTGTGCATGGTGACATAACGAGGCTTCGCATTCGCATGCCCTCCTCTTTGACCGCATTTGGTTACACTGTTGGCAGTTTTGCTTGCAGCATCTGTGCATAAGCCATGCCGGGCTTCGAGAGCATGCGCTCTCTCCTCTCTGCTGTTTTGGCCATGGTCATCGTTCTTCGGTATCATGGAGCAGTGCTGCCGATGCAACGCACAGAGTCGGTCTCGCCGTTCGAAATGGCCAATGTGTTGCACTTGTGGATGCATTCTTGCCATGAGTGCGCACTATCCTGTCATACCATGTCCTGTTGTTTCTACCCATGTTCATGCATGTTCATCTCATTTCTCGTGGGCAAAAGTAGAATTGCAGAAAATATGATCATATTCGTTTTGCAGCTGGACAACGACTTTTCAATAGTACAAATTACGTTAGCATCATCAACTTCGTCAGATATGCTTATGGCAGTTTCTTGCATCGGATGAACTTGCTCAGATGAGGAATACTGTGAAAACATCAGCACTTCGTCAGATGTGCCTATCGCAGTTTCTTGCATCGGATGAACTTGCTCATATGACAAATAACATCTTGCCTCTATGGAAAGTAGACATCTTCGAATCCTGGTAAAAAAGGCAAATTCATATTGGTTGACAACGACTTTTCCATATTCCTTCAGAAATCTGCATCGGATCAACTTCGTCAGATGTGCCTATCGCACTTTTCCGCATCGGATGAACTTGCTCAGATGATAAATACTCATCTTGCCTGTGTGGAAAGTGTATGCCTATGGCAGCTAACCGCATCGGGTGAACTTGCTCAGATGAGAAAATACTCATCTTGCTTTTACGGAAAGTGTATGTATATGTTATATTTATATATATATATATATCTAGAGAGAGATTTTTTCTTATGTATTTACATATGTAGTAAGTCGACTCTATGTGCAAACTTAGACCATATCATCTCAGGACATATCACACTTCATGTATCATGTCATGTTCTACCATGAAATGTCCTATGATCATCTCACTCGACGAGTTGTTTCAGTGCATCCTCAGTCCCATGTCAAACCCTGTTTCGTGTGACAGGCGTGGTACTTTGGGTATGTTTCGTGATAATACTTTCAGTGTACTGCTTACCGGCTTACCGCATCGAATCCTCAACAGGCCGAAACACCGGCTAGTGTTGCCAAAACCCAAATTCTAAGCACTTCCCAACTGTAATTTGCAAAAAAAACATGGCCTCAACTTTTACAACAACAAGCCTGTTTCATGTGGCACGCGCGGTAGATTCGAAGTTCATGTGCCTTTCCAAAGGCGCAAAAATCCCCCCATGAGGAGGTTTGAGGATGAGGGTTTAGGGCTTGTAGGGTTTATGGGGTTTAGGGTAGACAAAGAGCAGAACATGAGAGGTGGTGGGCAGGGCACTTGTTCTTGAGAAGAGCTTATGGGAGGGCTTCGCTCGACAACGATTAATTATGGCCTTAGCGGATTGTCACGGCTCTGGGCTAAAATAAGAACCTCATTGCATGATTCACGCAGCACCAGCTAGCAGGTTACCTGGATGCCCAAACAGAATGACGGCCGATGCGCGTCGAGTATCTCTAAAGCTGCAGCCTATCCTTATGCGGGTTGTTGGTGTGACGTGACCAAGACTGCAGGTTCACCAGCTCCTCACGTCACTTTGTAGTACATATACCCATTCCAGCAGATGCACACAGACTCGTAGATGCTTGCACACTGAGGGTCGGCACCCCAGCAACAGTCCCGATACCCTGACGAAGTGTCTTCTCGCCATGAGAGCCCAAGGAGCAACCTCTTTCGCCACCGTGAGGCTTCCCGACGTATATAGTGGCCTCTCCCCTCTAGCTACGAACATTGAGCCTGTTCGGATTCGACCCAAGTGCAATTGCCATAGGCAGTTGTAGTGGATGCCATGTTGAGGCTAAGCATGTCCAAGCAATTCGATGAGTCGATTTCGATGTGTGCTGGGGTCGAGAAACGGGAATCTATTGTTCTGGATTTGTCGGTTGAACACGGGATTTAGGGCTGCAGTGGGAAAAACTGACGGATCCCTGCCTCTTCAATCCCTGGCGCACGCCTCAAGGGACTCGAGCCGAGTTCCTGACCTCATCAGTTCTGAAATACAAGGGTAGGGGTAATTAGGGGCTTAATTAAGGAGGTTTAGAGAATAGTTTGTTTACAACCTGATGTTTGCTGCATCAGGTTCAGAGGCAGGTCACGAGCCGGCATCACGGTGCTTGATTTGGCTGAAACAGACCTCAACACAGTTTCTTGAAGTCGAAGCAGGCAAGACTCTCGGCCACTTCGACTAACATCGTGACTAAAACCAAACTCCTCTTCTGCCGGCATTGTCTACCACGTAAACCCCAAGCCCTCAACCCTGTGACCAAAGATGCTTCAGCCTTGAACCCTGACAACAAAACGTCAAGGAAGGCTCTAAGCGGCACGGTGCCTTGCTCTAGGCACAGCTCATTCCGAGTACGCCTCCTGCTGGCCCCTCGCCGGGCCCGATGGGCTCGGCCAAGCACAGCGAGGTAGCCTTTTAGGAATGGTCTTGGCGGGGTTTAAGGTTTACAGTTTGCGGGTCGTTGTGTTCGTTCTTGTGACATTGAGCCTGTTTTCTCCTGCTTAGTGATACAAGTTGACTTGTCTATCTTGGTTTCATTGAGCCCTTTCCGTTATTGGCGCAAAACGACATGTTGAGAGTTTCAGGCTTGTGGCATAAGAAGACTGAGACCCAAACGGGCAGAGTCTGAGTGCTCTATGGTAGTCCTTTTGCCGTTTGGATTTGTGCCATCCATCTTGCAGCATTGGTTCGGCAATGTTGGGTTTCCCTGCTGGTTCTCACAGATTCCAAACAATGGTTTCAGGTTGATTTGCACCCTAAGCCCTAAACACCTCAAAAGGGGTCTTTGTTCTTGAGACTGTCACACTTCACTGCTTTCGGGTTTAGGGTTTAGGGTTTCTTTTGCCCAGCTGCAAAAAAGGGTGTCTTTTGCAAGAAGTGTTTTTGGCCGCTTATCTTTCAATCTGGGCTCGTAGAAATGCTAGATGCTAGATGCCTACACCCTGAACACATCGGCCCTTGAAGACCCAACCGAATTACACAGGGGCTCCTCTCCTCAAGCCTCTTCCAAGGCGTTGAAGGGTTCAGAACGTTCGTCTTCGGATCGTTTGGACATCACTCTCTGCCGTACGTGGGATTGGTGGACGAGATCGAAAGCACTCCACATGCTGAGATAGGGGTAGGGGTCAGAGTAGTAAGTAGTTAGTATAGTATGCCCCCAAACCCTGTTAAAAATTACTAAGGCCCCTGATTCGCCGAAATTGAGGAGATATTCGTGGAAATTGAACAGGCTCTTCAGATCAATTGCTGGAATCCTGCCCTTGAGTTCAACAACGAGGCCAAAGATGCGAAGCCTAAACGAGCCCTTCGAAGATTTAAGGTTTTGGCTTCAGGGCTTTGGTGTTAAGCCCCGAAGCCGAAAACGTATACAAACACTGTCAGCAAGAAGCCCGCAAACTCTAAGCCGTAAGCCCTACCTGTGGCCGAAACGACCTCCTTTTCAAGTGTCCTAGCAGGAAGATGAGGAGTTCATGGAGTTACCCGAAGCTGGGCAGAACAGCCTTGGTCCTTCAAAAAGGGGGGTTTTAGGGTTTAGTGCTCAGTGCTCAGGGTTTACTGCGCTATTAGGGTTCAGGGTCTAGTGCACGTTTAGGGTTTAGGGTTTAGTGCACCATATGGGTCGGAAGAAGTACCAGTAGTATTCCTTCGTGCTCCTTATGATTATTAGCGTAGAGTGATATACCTTATAAAGCTGTCTAGAAGCTTTCAGCTCCGTTCAAGAATCCTTCTAAGACCCTACTCCACTTGTTAAGGGCCCCTATATCAGATTAGCAAACTGCGATTCAGAGCTGGTTCTGGAGCAAGCACATTGATAGGCTCCAGTTTTCAAGTGAGATTACCAGGGTATGGTTTAGGGGTAATAGTTTCGGGGTGACAGGGCTCTTGGGCTTAGGGCACAGGGTTCAAGTCTTATCGGCCGGCTCAGCGTTAACAACCTCCGAGACCTGAGCCCCTCACCCCCAAGCTGCAATGTAGAAGCCTACTGTTGGGTTTCGGGTTATAGGGTTTAGGGTCAAGGGTTCAGGGTTTTGGTTCAGGGTCTAGGGTTTTTGGGTGTGAAGTTTAAGGTTCCGATATCTTTCGGTTGCAGGGCCCGGCTGAAGTTGTACTTTGTGCTTGTTTTCAAGGACCTACAGGGAAGCGCTCTATGCGACCCTGCACATAAACATAGATGCCACCGAAAATTCAAGCACAAGCCGTAACTGGGAACCAATGCCAGGACCTAAGAGCTTTAACCCAAAGCCATTGAAGCAAGCTTGTACCCATAAGCCCCAAACCTTCTTGATTAATGTAGACCGTAGACCACTATGATAAAAGCCGTCTCCTTCAGGGCTTTAGATAGGATTTAAGATCCAATGCCTTTCAAGGTAGGGGTTTAAAACTCATGAGTCTGCAGTATGTTTTTTGTCTTATCATGCGGTCCCTATGTATCTATACCAACGGTCACGGTATGAAGCCTGAGGGGGCTGCTCAGGATGGACATGAAGGCCGGAAAGGGCTACACTTATTCTTATTATGATCTCTGTGATATCGGGACCTTTCTTGTTAAAGCCATGTCTGCAATCTCGCCCAACAGATACATGAACAGATGCCTCGCCAAAAGAATTCCTCAACCCTGAACAGAGCGCTTACTACAGTAAGGAGCGGGACCTTTTGTACCAAGGAGTCACCGAAGGAAGAGTTGATGTCAGCCGAGCAGCCGATTCTTTTGTGCCCTGCCGTTGATTTTGTCCATCGCTCCCCACTGGATGTTCCGCACGGGGTTCTTTCTGAAGGGGGGCTTAGGGGCTTTAGGTTCTAGAGGGGGGGGGCTTCGAAAAGGGGTTCAGGGCTTAGTGGTACTTCCCCACACCTCGCGGCATACTTTGGGAGTTAACACGCTATGAGTAAAACAAATCGCCCTAAACCCTAATCCCCTAAACCCTAAACTGTGCCACGGGTCGCCTGCAGTGCTTGGCACATGGCCGGGGGCCTTGGACTGTGATGGCTGTCCAGCAGGTGGCTTTCGCAGTTCACTTCTTCAAGCGGAGCTACGAAAACTCCCCGCGAACCTCAACCCTAATCCCTGAACCCTAAACCCTCAAACGCTAAACCCTGATCCCTGAACCGTAGACCACAAAAAGACTCTCCAAAAGCCTAGGATTCGAGCTTGGAGCCTTAATAAGCTCTCTACCCTGAACACCCTCAACATCCCTAAACTTAAAAACCCTTATCCTAAACCCTCCTATGTGCCCTTCTTGCATAGTACTGGGCAAGCATACCTCCTGTTTGTGTCACGCGGACCTGCACCTCTGGAACCTCGCCTGGTTTGTCCGAGTGGTGAGAGCGAAAACCCGAGTCTTAAGCTGTAAACCCTATAATCCCGAAACCCAAAACCCTTAAAGCCTGAACCCTCAACCCTCAACCCCCTAATCCTGAAGCCCGAAACCCCCAGGATTCGAGCCTGGCTCGGTTCCATTCACATCCTTTGCCGCCTCATGGGGCTCATCCCTGTGGCTCAGGGGAAGGCTGACCAGGGGGTTTAGGGATTTTTGGGTCTATTCAGTGTTTGGGTTGAAGTTCAGGGTTTGGGGTCTAAGTTTAGCCTTCTGGGTCTCAATAGTTTTAGGGCTTAGGGTCTAAAGTGTGCAGGTTTCTTTACGGGCTTGACAGGGTCTATATGTTATCTGGATTTGCCGTGTTGGCTCTGATAAGTTTTCGTAGGCATCCTGCAAGGTCTTTAGCAATTTATCGTTTGGGGCTAGAGGGTCTTGAGGATTGTTTCTGGACCTAGGGCTGATGTTTCATGGCTTTCGTGCGCAGTACATATGTGGGTAGTTCTCTAAATTTGGGTCCTTTTTGTGAAGGTGCCGTACTATTTTGCGGACCTAAAAAGGTTTAGAGAACTAACCATGATGACGTTCAACGAGAATCCGCTGCTTTCCTCGCCCAAGCCGCCACAACGCAAGAGCCCATATCTCCCAAAAGCCGTCAGCCTCGAAGACCAGCTATGTTTTGCTATTCGCGGCTATTGTTGTTATATGTTGTTTTAGTATTGGTAAGAGTTACTACTCTTATTATTCCTGTCATTATGTGTATTCTTGCTATTGTCGCACCTGAACCCTCACACCCTACAGCAACCCAAAATACCCCGGCAAGGTGCAGAGCAACACGGTCTCCCCTTGGAAGCTGTCGCCCAAAGCTTTTGGACTTTCGAAAATCTACCACTGCTGCATTTTGTAACTCGGCCCCTGTCGTCAGGGCTTTGTTCGTACAGGGGTTTAAGGATTTCGGAAGAGTTGCAGGCCAGTCGCAAAGATTTAGGGAAGCCCCATGCTCAAAAAGGGTGTAGGGTCTAGGGTTTAGTGTATGAGCCCGTTTCTTGCGCACAATACAAGGCCCCAGCCCTTAAAGCGCTTCAGTTTGAGGTCCAAAGCAGTCCAGTTTCTTCAATCTACGCCTTCAGGCTTTTTTTGTGTTTAGGGTCAAGCTTAGGGATGTAGGGATTCATTAGGGATTGGGTTTTGGGTTCAGTCTCCAACGCCCGTCTGTAGGAACAAGACCACGATCTGAAGCAGTCAAGATAGAATCAACAAAAATGGAGGGACCCAAAAGCCGTTTCTCCCTGAATGCATCCGAGGTTTCTGGCCATTGGGTGCGTGGTTGCTAGCGGTGCAGAGCAGGTGGTGTGTACAGGGGCAGAAGCACATTTCTTCTGCGCTTCTGCCTTGGCCACAGATTGCATGACTCTTTGTTCGCATGCCTTACGGAAGCCTCCCGAAGCCGGAAACGATGCAGTCAACGCATGCGGTTTGGGACAGTACGCTCAAGAGTGATAGACCTTAAACCCTTAGATTCCCTAGAGCCTGCAACCCTGTGTACGACTGTTCCTTGCGGCGCTTATGTTCATGTTTGTATTTTATGTACGTATGCGGGTATGTATGTATGAATGTATGTATGTATGTATGTCTGTATGTATGTATGTATGTATGTATGTATGCCTGCATGCATGCATGCATGTAAGTGTGTGTATGTGTGCATATTTATGTACCCATAAACATTTTTGATAGGTTAGTTGACTAACGGACTGATTCATGGCTTGGATTGGGTTTGGGATTTGGATTTGGGTCGCGAGAGTCCAAAACCCGATTCAGGGTCCTTTGTCAGCTAGAATGGGAACTTCGGGTTAAGGGCTGCGCTTCGGTGTAGCCAAGACTTTCTTCTGGCTTCAGGGGCTTGCGGAGGTTTGGACTATTTGCATTTCTGTTTCCACTGTGGGGTGCTCGGGTCCGGAAGGTTGGGATTTCAAACTTATGCTGTTCAGGATTGAGGGTTTACGGATGTTTAAGGTTTAGCTGTTAACCCCGTATCCCTGAGCAAAGCCTTAAGCACCAAGAAGTTTCTTGTAAACGGGGGTGTCTCAATCTCAATACCGAGCGAGACACTCGGCCTGCTTAGGATTTGTCTTGGCGCCTTGGTGGGTTTCTGGTCCTGCGGCGGAATTCTGAGCTGCTGGGCACGCAAAGACCTCCTAAAGTATGGGGACGAGTTGCTTGCGGCTCAGAGATTGCAGATTCCAGCTGTAGTGTTGAGGGCTTAGAGGCGAGGGACGTGGCTCTGGAGCACGGCAGTCTATATCGATCCTCTATCCACTCGGGGACTCGGGGAGCCAAAGCTTCATCAGATTCCCCGTTTCAGCGCCCGAACCCTCCAAGACGCATGGGGTTTGGGCCAGGGTGCCCTGTGACGGAAGGCTTTCGAGCTCAATCTCTGAAGCGAGACCCTTCTCCTTCAAGTGTCAAGGGGGCATAACTTCGTGACGGCACAGTCCAACAACCATTGCACCCCGACTCTGATTCACAAAACTTGCCGGTGTCAAACAGTTCGGGATTGAAAACTGGGAAGCCGGCACTAAACATTTGTAGACCGCGTCGCCTGAACCTCAGAAGTGAGCCCTGGGCTTACACCGCTTTCAAAGCGGCAGCTATGTCGATGCTTTCTTTGGTTCCTCAACCAGTGGATAGCATGGCTGTCACACATCCCGCACGGGCACAGTGCAGTGCGTTGTTGACGCGCCACAGTTCCTGTCTATGAGGATGCTTGTACATCCAAAAATGTGCACGCGTATTCCTGCACGCTCTTCATATTGACATGCTGAGCAGTAACAGCGCCCTTCTTAGTCGTCTTTGCCTCAGGCTACCGAAAGACGGCGGAAGCGCAGATGCAGATCTCTGAACATCTCGTGGAGCCACGGCTGCGAAAGAACGGGGCAGGGAGGATTTGGAACCAGGAGGCAAGGATTGTCACCGGTATCCTAATATTGCGGAAGGCAAAAGGTTGACTGGGCGTCTACATTCCTGCTTTTGTTTTAGACACGCCGAGACTGAAACTTCAAGTGACATCGACTCGGGGTGCAGGCCCCTGCTTTTGTTGCCATGTGCTCTGTGTACAATCACAGCAACATGGCAAGGACTAAGCTCTTACGGCTGCTACCGGTGTTGCTCTAAGTGGATTTATGAATCGTAGTATTAGAGCTGTTCCCGTGGCTAATAGCAATGCTGTTGGCTATTGTCTTCTTATCATTGTCAGAGCAGTATGCGTTTCCTATAAGCCAGTTCCTATTGTACTTATTGCTAGTATTCTGTCTTATTATTTCTTTAGTCTGCCACAGCAGTACTTCACAGGTGAACCCAATGAAAACTATGCCGCCTTTTCTTGGACAGCTGAGTCCTCCAAGTGCGCAGCTCGTTATTTTAGAATGCTAAAAGTAACCATGCAATTTTTCTTGCAGCACTTGACTCGACACCAATTTCCCCTAAACCCCAAACCCTAAACCCTGGAGGGCTTGATTTGGGTTTGAGGCTGGCCTTTCAGTCCTCATACTGGGCTCTATCTACCAGGAGGAAAAGGGCCCGCAACAAAAAACTAAACCCTAAACCCTAAACCCCAATGGAGGAATACATCGAGGGAGCCGGCCTGTCTGTCTATTGGGCCAAGCAGACACCCGGCTAGCAGAGAGCACGGACGCACCTTAGGATTTAGATGGATTTAGGGTTTTTTCGCAGCTTGGGTCTCACCCTGAACAGGAAAGCCTCTTTTGCCCGTGTAGGATTCAACTAGGCGAGGGCAAAACTGCGATTGAGATTGAAGATTTCGGCGATTATGAGGTTTGGCCCCAAGTTTGCTTCTCATGCTTGAGAACGTCGGCCCTGCTTGATTTCAAGAGCTTCGAGAGAGAAGTTCGATTTTTGGCCACATGCTGCTGACGGAAAAAACGCTTCATAAACCACGGTGGTAACGAGCATACCTGAGGTCCCATAGTTCTCATATCTACCATACCGTACGTAGTCTAGGATTGTGTGTATCCGCCAAACTGCAGGAAAGCGCCAGGAACACGTAACTTCCCACTCAAAGGAATCGCCTCGACTGCACGAATAGGGGATTGAATAGGGCAAGACTTCAGTCGTGATATATGGAGCAGCCAATAATCGTGTATGGATAGATAGGTAGATAGATATACATAGGTAGATAGGCGGATCGATAGGATACAACAGCCATTCATCTTCAATCGGATCCCCTGTTAGCAGCCCTGGAAGCTAGGAAGTCGGTGGATGGAGCCCTCATGGCTCTGGTCTGGCTGCTACCTACCTTGAGGATGAAGACCTTCTATGTTTGAGGTTTCAACTTTAGAGTTTAAGGTTTGTGGCTTTTCAGGTTTTGGTTCAAGGCACTATTCAGACACCCCTGAATCAGAGCGACGAGAGCCCCAAGGCCCGCAGATGAGGGCTAGGTGCCTGCACCAACCATCTTCCCTAAATCCCTAAACCCTAAACC
Organism: Symbiodinium necroappetens; assembly: GCA_905231915.1. Lineage (NCBI taxonomy): Eukaryota > Dinophyceae > Suessiales > Symbiodiniaceae > Symbiodinium > Symbiodinium necroappetens. The sequence continues at coordinate 10,160 of CAJNJA010017784.1, forward strand.
TTCACACTTCACCTGACTTCACTTCACTGCATAAAGGTCCGACGGTCCTGTGCAAAGAATGAGCGGAGCCAAAAGCACGAACGCGCTCCAGGAAAATGGGCAACTTACAGGCCCGAACGTGCAGAAGCCCTCACCAAACCGAAGAAAACGTCAGGAGCACCCGACAGTGCTCAACTGAACAACAGCGAGGATCGGTGAGGGGCGGCAAGACGCTTTGTGCGTGCCCGGAGGCGACGAATTGTGTGTAGGTGTCCCTACCGAGAGAAGGGAAATGCCCACCAGAAAGGGCCAATATGACAAGCGGCGCGCCCGCTCGTCTCTCATATATATATATAATCATACATATATGCATATATATTCATATATATTCATATATGTTTATATATATATATATTCATATATGTTCATATATATTCATATTTGTTCATATATATTCATATTTGTTCATATATATTATATATTCATATATGTTCATATATGTTCATACATGTCCATATATACTCATATATATATATATATTCATATATGTATATATATATACATATATATATATTCATATATAAGCATATATATTCATATTTTTCATACATATTTAATTATATTCATATATATATATATATATATATATATGTATACATATATATATACACATATATGTATATATATACATATAT
>CAJNJA010017785.1:0-10833 GCA_905231915.1 Symbiodinium necroappetens
GCAGTCAGAATGGCGATGAGCGTTGCTCTCCAGCGTCGCTGGAGATGTCTTCTTTTTGATGTGAGCACCGCGTTCCTTTCAGGTAAAAGCGTGGCCCGGGACCTGTACTGCCGTCCACCTCGAGACCTTCATGGTGTTGGCGCTTTTGGCTTGTGGCGCATCCTCAAGAGCGCGTACGGCTTGGCGGAGGCACCAAGACTTTGGTACATGCAGGCAAAAGACCTCCTTTTGGCCTGCGGTTTTACTGAGGTCCCCTTTGCGCCAGCTACCTTTGTGAAGGTCAAGAAGCGCGGCGGCAAGCAGACTACAGTGGCCATCCTCTGCCTCCACGTAGACGACGGCTTCTTGGCGGTGGAGGACGGCGAGGAGGCCAAGGAGACCCAGAAGGCCATCGACGAGCGCTTCTCCATCAAGGAGTGGATCGTGATTGGAGAGAAGCCGGTGGCCTACCTGGGCATGAAGATCTCCCTGCAGGGCGACACCTTCCTGAACGACATGACCGACTACGTCTTCGAGCTCAAGGAGGCTGTCCTTCGTGACCGTGGTTCCCAGAACCTCGATGCAGCAGGCCTCAAGGAGTTTCGCCGGTTGATCGCTCAACTTCGTTGGCCGGTGCACCTTGTGGTCCCCGAGCTCCTCTGCCAGGTGAGTCTGCTCGCTCAACGAGTTGGGCAGGCAACGTGGAGCGACCTGGCTGAGGCGAACAAGCTTCTGAAGGCTTTGAAGTCTACTGCTACTGAGGGCAAGGCCAAGCTCAGAGTCCGTCGTTTGGCAGGCAACCCCGAGCTTGTTACTTACTTCGACGCGGCCCTCGGCAGCAGCAACAGCCTCGCAGCACAACGTGGAGAAGCACACTTCTTGGTGGACCCCAGCGTCCTGACTTCCCAAGGAAAAGGAAACTTGCTGGAGTTCCACAGCAACAAGATCAGCAGGGTCGTTCGGAGCAGTATGGCTGCTGAATGCTGCTCTATGTCGTCAAGCGCCGACCGCCTCGTCTACAACATGAAGCTTTGGGACGCCCTCTACGACGGCGCCGTGACAACCTCTTCGACGTGGCAGCAGGAGATTCGAGCCCGAGGACACCTCGTCACTGATGCGCGCAGCCTCTACGACCACGTCCATGGCTCGAACCAGTTGGCAGCAGAACGTCAGACCTCGCTGGACATACTGGGAATACGCCAGATGGTTCAGGAGGGCTTGGTGTCTCTCCATTGGGTTCCAACGTGGCGACAGTACGGTGACTGTTTGACTAAACCCATGGAGGACCTCCTCTACGTTCGCTTCAAGAACGACGGCTGCCTCAACGTGAAGCAAAGCCCTGCTGATGCTAAAGAGGAAGAGAGAAGGTTTTTCCTTAGGAAGGCGCAACGAGAGCGCCGAAAGCTTCGCATGCATACCACGCGTGACAAGTCAACATTTTTCTGTTTCGATGTGAAGAACACTGCATGTGGGCATGTGCTTTGACTTGTCATGGCAGTGAAGTGTGCAAGCCTGGAAGAGCCTGTGGAATCCGGCCCCGGACGACTCTCTTCAAGTGACGTCGCTAGTTTGCAGCAGAAACGAATGCTTTGCGTGCTGCTTTGCTTGCTGGTTGTGTTTTTAGGGTTGTGTATCACGATCCATACAAGAGCTGTTCCTGATGGTTGCATCGGTGTAAGACGGTTTATACGTCTACAGCCCGCACCCAAGACCAAGGTGACTCGAGTCCTCCTATCCATTTTCACGCTGCTCTACACTGCGACAGGTGGAAGGGCAGCGGGGAGTTGGAGTTTCAACCGTTTGTGAAGCGTTGAGTTTAGCTTGGCTTCCAGCGACGATCCCATTGTAGCATCTTGGTGGGGAGCCACGGTGAGATTTGGCTAGATTCTTTTGAGTCAATTGTGTGTAGAAACCCACACCCAAGCATCCTGGCACCAGGGGCGATTTATGCCGCGGAGCACGATGTGAACCCGCAGTTTCCGGAGCGGGTTTTTTGAGACCCGCGTCACGTAAATGAAGATCCCGAGCGCCAGTGCCTGTTTCCCGCAAAAGCGCACTTCTGCCCTGAAAGGACTTCTTCACTGCCTTGTACTTCGGCTTGACCACGCTGACAACTGTGGGTTTTGGCGACATTACGCCAATCACCGCCCAAGGCTGGACCCTCAGGAACACTGAACACTTCACACTGGCTTCAGAGCTCCTGCAGCTTCCAGCTTGGAGAGGGAGATATAGAAGGCAGCCCAGAAGAATGCAGGAAACTCGCTGAAGCTGCCAGGTCGCCTGGTGGTGGCTGCATCCATTCTGGCAGGAGTGTTTTGGGAGTGTTTCGATACATCGCTGAGTCCCTGAAGATTTTCGTTGCAGCTTCCAACTGCCCTTGGCAAGCTCCTCCATTGCGTCCTTTAAACCGATTGGGCACTTCTACAGATTCTACAGCTGTGGACGGGCTAACTTACACCCTGACTGCAAGGAGTAGGGATCATCCCCTATCAGCTGAGCAAGCTGGCAGAGGCCGCGGCCGTGTGGGTGAGTTTTGACAGTCCCAACTAAAATGGCACAAACAGCAAAGCCCGCGTTGGTGCTTCAGCGTCTCCGTGCCTCTGAAGTCCAGCATTTGTAAGGAGAGTTTCACCCCCCAATCGCCTCCCAGGTCTTCATGGCTACTGCGAGCTTTGATCGGCAGGGCATCCGCTTCCAGAGCATACAGGAGCTTCGGTTTTTAAGATGCGAAGGAGCTCCTCTAGAATCTAGCACTGTCTTGTACCATCTTCTACCACTGCGATTGGTGCCTGTACAATCGTTTTTGGTGCAGCTACTTGGAACAGCTCTCGCAACAAGTATCGTTCGTTTAAGCCGTTAAGCTGGATGTTCGAACTTGAGAACAGAAGCCCATGAAGCCCCTGCAGCTCAAGCGAAGTCCCTACCTGTGTCTAGAGCAGCCCGGGACGTGCGGCCGAGATTCACTGGGATCGGGCCAGGCTCAAGTGTCACAGAGTCTTCGCTCAGGAATCTCCGGAGAGTTCGGGGCGCCAGTGCCCTTCGTGCAACGCGACCCCGCATCGGAAGGATGCAGCCTTCTGCTGGCGCTGTGGTGCCGTGATGCCTGTCGAGTAGAATAGGATAGCTCGGAAACGACAAGATGCAAATTTTCTGGATGTCATCGCCATCGTCCTACCTCGTTTGTACAGAAAGGCTGAACTAGGTACAGTTCAGTCTGTCCACATCATTACATGCGGTGTTTTCCATCCCTGTGTGGGCAGACTTGACGAAGTGGCAAGTCGCAGCACATGCGGAGTGCGGGCCATGCGGGCCTCATGCTTGCGTCGCCTGAGCAGACAAATGTCAAATGGCGAGGTCGCAGGCAGACTCGGCCCTGGTCAGCCACAATTCTAAGTTCGCTGTTGGGTGTAGTGCATAGATCTTGCTACAGCCCCAGGTCCGACAGAGAAGTTGAATGCTTTGACGGCTGCCACGCTGGAGTTGAAATCGCTTACACGTCTCCTGGGAAGAGCAGCGTGGACGAGTTTAAAAGGCTCTCTCATCGTCGTCCAAGCTCGACTGAACTTTGATCTTGCGCGCTTGCGCTCTTCCTTTTGCTTTTCAGCCAAAGGCTCATGCTGAAACTCTAGTCGACTCTAGTGGCAACGGGCGTCAGGGAATCAGACAAGCTTTTCCGACATATGACTCGCCGGCCTGGTGGCCCATACTGCACCTCCAGTGTAAACGAGTAGCATTCGCTGTCGAAGAGTTCCGTGGAGGTGCTTACATGTGCTGAGCAAATTAAGCCCCTTTCGATTCGACCTTGGCTGCTTCCTCGCCCTGGTGGCATCGCCACAAAATCTTGCAAGCTCGCTTCGCAGTGAATCTGCACGCAAACCTTCAAACCCCTGCACATCGGCCCAAAAGCGCTCGATGCAAGTCTCTTTTGCCAGGCTTACCCGACCTCCCGACACCCTTTTTGCCGACGTTCGTTCCTGCTTTGACAGGGTTGCAGTGCTGTGGCCCTCATAGAGTCGGCTGGCTCCTTAGACTCTGCAGCCTTTTTCGAGACCCTGGTTCGAGTCAGAAGTCTCGAGCAAAGGCGGTGGTGCACTGCAAGCTGGGCGCTGTTCCCATCCAGGCAGATCCCCTCGGATTAGAACGACGAGCTGCTTTTGAACGGTGCCTTGAACGGTGCCGCAGGACGCCTCGCTGCAGTTCTTCAGTTTCTTCGAGGGCAGCTCGCTCGGGCCTTGCGGAGGGAGTCAGAAGCCAAAAGGATCGTGGCAGTCGTAGGACACCCGAGGCCCTCCCATCTAAGCCCAGACATGCCTGCATTGCGACTTTTGCGAGGAAGCCAAAACACTGGCACCGCACGTGTAGAATGTACGCGTGATTCGATCTCGCTGAGTACACATCGAGCATAAGAATGCATAAGACATGGGCGCAGGCGGGGTCACAGAAGCGTGACATGAGAAGAATTGAAGCTTGTCGCACCTGACCCTGGGAAGTACATGTAACGAAATCACCTCACCCGTTTGAGTGAAATCTGTTTACGCTTTTCAGGTCTGCCAACTTCACGGACCAACAGCTGCAGTCTCGCCTTGTCTTGAAGTTGACAGACTTGCGCGGGCTTGGAGCTTCTGGATGGGCTGTATTGTGCGGCTTGCAGCATCGAGCGATGTTGCCTTTCCACTCGAGTATGGTCGAGACAGCCGTAGAACACGCGGAGAGATACGCGACTCAGAGGCGGCCGGGGCCGTCTGCAGCCCCTCGACTGGTCTCTTCTGCCGCCAGGCTAGGTGGAGAAGCGGACAAGCTGGCCTGGCACTCATTGTACATGGGGAGGTGGATCTGGTTTGAGGCATGATACGGAATAAGGCCTTTGAAAATATGCAAAACAAGTACACGTGTACTCCATGCCCAGTCTTCTTACGGTTGCCATGCCTGCTGCGCAGCCCCCTGAAGATTCAGGTGTTGTACGGTCGGTCCAACGATGCGAGTATCTGGCAGCCAGCAAGGGCCTGGGTTGCCACGGCTCGGCAAGGCTGAGATGTGAGATATAATATGGTCATCTCTGCTGTCACCAGCCTGCGCTGCTTCTCATATTATTGAAATTGCCCGGGCGGTGATCAGAGAATCTACCGAGGAAGCTTTTTGGGGACGCCTCGGCTTCCTTGCAGAGCTGGGTGGCATCGAGAGCAGGAGCGGGGAAGTTGGGAAGCGGGAGTGCGCAGGCTGCTTTCTGGGCACCACGGACTTGGCGACTTTGTGGCTTCGAAGACAAAAGATCCCTTCGGCTTTCGCCCCGTGTGTTCGCAGTGGCTTCAAACCTCCGGAGCCTTGGGCGTGCGACAAGTCTTGTGATCCTGCTGGTGTCTCCCAATGCTGCGGGCTCATGCGTGCTCGGTGGTGGGGCTTCGGGTGCTGCTTCCGATTTTCCTACTGCTAAGCCTGGGGCTCAATAATGAGTCCTCTAATCTCTTGAATTTGGATTGTGCCGTTCCTCAAATGACTCAAGCTTAGAATGTTTGAAGAAGGCCTCTGCACGTGGGTGTGAGGCAAACCACAGGGCCGAGATGTGCGCGCAGGAGTCTTCGCCCTGGTGAAGGACTTCTGGCTGCTTGCATGCAAATTCTTGGGCACAGAGCGCTAGACACGCCTTGTGCACAGCAACCTCCAATCTTTCACGCCCTGATCTGAAGTCATCAGCAATACCTGACGACACCAAGGAGCATCAGGAAAATACAGTAAAGTCAGCCTTGTTCAAGCAAAGGGCATTTTGCTACAAGTGTGCCATCCCAAAGTTTAGCATTTTTTAGGGCGACTGCAAGCGTGAGAGTGCCAAGCGAGGCCTTAGACACTTCCGAGCTGAATGACCTGGTAATCGTGCGGCGCCTCGCGACTCCCAGGCAAGGAGTGCGTAGCCCTTGGCACCTTATTGCCTTCGTCTTGCCTCTGGCAGGCCAACAATTCAAATCAGGGATTCGACGATGCAGTGCCGACCTCACGCTAGCATCTCACGTAGGGACATGCGTGCGCTGTCGCCAGCAGGGATTCTTGAAGCAACGAAGCGTGGGATTTGAAGACTTGCTATGTCAGCCTGTGAACGGCTACCGTACCCTGTGTCACGCAGGTTTAAAGGGCAATGGTACTATCCGAGAAATTTTCCGGCTGTACAGAGCCCGGCGCCCAGACATGCATGTAGCGAACACGTTTGCAAGTCCGAAGGTCATGGCATGCGACAGACACCGTCTACCGCCTACCCAGGCGCGTGCACGGACAAAGACAACTCCGTGCTGGTGCCAACCTTGTCGACCGCGTAGTCCTGTCTTCCTTGACAGAACTCGCAGCAGCACGTGATACTGACATGTACTTCAACTTCCTCTGCATAGACTCTTAGACAGACCTCAGAGGAGCGTGAGGGCCCTGTCAACATGCTCATGACTTGAGCCACTCTAAGGTCCTGCTAAGCAGCAGCTCCGACGCCGATCACGGTACCGGGTGTGGAGCTCACTGGAACGTAGATCCATAGAGCCTCATAGAGCCATAGAAGTTTCGTTTCTGTCGCTTGCGAGGGCAGGACACACAGGGCATGGAGTGGACAGTCCCAGAAAGAGAGCAAGCAGGTTGCCATGTCTGCCACGCCGAAGCAACGGCTCTCACTGGAACTGTGGTTATAGTTATGATCAGAAGTCAAAGGAAGACCTGCAAATGCAGAAAATGCAGAAGCCAAGGCCCGGCATCGTCCGGCTCAGGCTCCCAAAGTAATGGAGCCAGGCACCTTCGGAGACGTGGGAAAGTCGTCGGACGTTTGGAGAGTAGGTCGGCCGCAACATGAGGCATTCGTCGGTGCGACGACAAGAGTGGCAAGAAACACTCCACGGCAAGGTTCCACATTTTGAACAAGCCCCGCAACGTGCCAAACTGGCCCGAGTCTGAATTCTGGCACAAAGATACAGTGATAGCAAAAAGTCCAATCAATAAACAGTCCTCTCGAAGGGTTCGGCCGATTTAACAGTTCCCCGGCTACTAAATCGTCCACTGAGAGCTATCCGGTGCTACCCAGCATGATTGTACTGTACTGTCGGGCACTGCCCAGCGATTCACATAGTAGCCCCAAGTACCCGGCGTTGCCCAGCATGACTCAGTGTTGTTCTGCAGAGCTTGTCGAACACTACCAAGTGTGCTACCGAACGTGCCACTCCTCGGTAAGTTTTGACGAAGCACCCTGTGCCACCCAAGCAAGGGAAAGCTGGTCGATTTCAAAGCAATGTTCATCAATGCATCTTGCAGGCGAGCTGCCTCCTGAAATTTCCGCCCTGCATGAACTTTTCTTCCCTTCTTTTGAAATGCTCCGCTTTGATGTTCGATGACGATGCCATCTGTCGCAAGCGGAGAATGGCGGCCGGCAGGTCTGTAATTTAAGAGGGTTTGAGCAAGCGTCGATGTGCAAGCAAGTTCTTGGTAAGTATGAAAGAGTAGAAGTGCCCGGAGCGTTTTGAAGCTCTTGCGAGAGGGCCGAAAGGATAAGCAGACGAAACTGTGGCAGACCGGCAGACCTCCATGGACTCCTGCGTGACCCGGGTTTGGACAGTTGGCGCCCTACAAAAAGGGCTGCCCCCTGTGCTCCGGGTGGAATTCGAAAGGCCGGCTTGGTACCAGCTCGATGAGCATGATCCTACAAGCCGGGATGGCTGACGACGAGAGAACCTCGCGAGCCTCGCCCCATGAGGTCATCATGAGGGCACTGCTGCAAGGCAGAAAAGCATTGGCGAACCCTGAGTACTTGCCAAAACGACGCCAGTCCGCTGCAGCAAAGGGTCAGGAGACGTCTGCGTTGAGTTACTGTCTGTCGGTTCAGAGTCTTGGAGCTCAGTGGTCCATGCCAGCGACAGCTCCCCATCAGCAGTGCAAAGTGTTTGATTAAAGCTCACGGGATGCACGTATCAAACTTGGAACAGTCAGCGGTCCTTGAACTGAAGTGCATCGGAATCTCAGGTGATCTCAGGTGCGTTTCAGGCAGGCTCTCATGCTCCATAGTTGTAGAGGCTTCATGCTGCCACCTGCCAATGCTGTAGAGCTGGGGTATCACTTACCATGCTCAACGGCAGTCCCTGCCAAGCTTATGCAGCGGAGGACACTGGAGCCTGCGTCCTGGACGTCGATCCCCCCACTGCCCGCAACATCCTCTCGTGCCCGTGTTGCGTGCAGTTTCCTTGCGGTATAACGATAGAGACTTTTGTTTGTTGCGCTGCTTCTGGTAGCGTAGACAGCTTGGAACGGCTCTGGGTTCTTCTCTGTATGAAGACGTAACATGTCTGCAAGCTTGCTGCTGCGCAGCCGTGGCTGCTACCTGCAGGCCACCTGCAGCCCGCAAGTTGCCACAACAGGTACGACTGGGCTCGGGCACTGAAGGCTGCCTATCCAAGCAAGCAGGCGGGGATCATGACTGTCAAAAGCGGACAAGGAATGCGGAGGAGGTTTTTGTGTTGTTAGCATGAAATATAAGCTGCAGTTGTTCTGAACTCTGGCTTGTCGCCGTTTGTTTCGAGTATCCATTGACAAACGGACGGGTTTGGGTGGTCCTGCTTGTACAAGGGTTCGGTGCGGCGCCAAGCCGCCGAGTCCATCTCCCGGTGCTTACACTTGAGCTGCCGTCTTTCCCACCTCTTGCCTGATAGTGCTGCTAAGCAACATCTAGGTTAATACATGCTTGCGCAAACTGCCTTGCCATTGGTGCAACTGTTTTCTTCAGTTCGTATGGAAATTCGTACTCCTGTCGCTGTTTTCTTTTGCTATTCATTGCCATGAATCATGAACATGGGTATCTTTCGACCTTGGTCTAGATGGACGGTTCAATGTCTTCCCATACGCTTGGATGGACTGTACGACTGTACGATTCGGATCGCTGGCTATTGGTTTGCCTACACGGGCTTGCCGGCCTCAAACCTAAAGATCCCCCTTGCAGCATCAGCGGTCAGACATTTCTCCAGGCGATTAATTTAAGATCAGAAAGGACTGCTACTGATTGGGGAACCTCACTTAGCTCTTCAATGCTGCGCCACGGTCGGACACGCCCCATTCGCCTGCAAGCAAAGTGTCTCGAAAGGTCGAGCTTCGGCTTGTGACTGTTTGGGCAGCTGCCTTACCATTTCCAGTGGGCCCGTGACCAATTTTGTGTAGAGTGGCAGAACGCTGATGAGCAACAGAAGATATCAGAAGTGGTGCCCAATGTGGGGTGTCACCACCTAGGAGGGTACAATTGCTTTGCGAGCTCACGGCTTTCCGGACATTACGAAGACAGGCTAGCTTCCATTACCGGCTGGAGTCAGGTTACCATGAAGACTTTGGACGACATCCTGGATCGAAACCAATGCCGCCTGGAGGCTGCACACCTACTGGTATACAGTTGAGTGCCATAGGTTCCTGGATGTCGTGGACTTGAAGCGCCCGTGTATATCTGTATCATAAGTATAGATGCATATTATGCGGGCGGGAGGGCAACCGGGCAAGCGGGCAATGGGCGGGCGGGCGGGCGGGCGGGCGGGCGACTGTGCCTGTGTGTATGTGTGTTCCTCTGCAGCTGTTCATCCAGACCTGCTGAAAACATCCGAGCTTGTTTTCACCGAATTCCGCCTAAGATGTTTCACCAGATTTCTTCCTTTCGAAGATGGAGTGCAGGCTCAGGGGCTGCTTGACTCGGCCGGGAGCTCCAGCAAAACCTTGCAGATCTCACATTGAATGCCGCGAGTCTGCAAGCAGCGCTCAGAAAAGCACCTCCTTCCCAGGTGATTCGCAAGCAGCTGGGTCCGTTGCGGGCGCAGGTGCGCATGAATCAGTTCACACTGGTGCTGATGGAGATTGCTACAGCTTGTTGGATCAGTTGATATCAGTTGTTCCTGCTCTGCGTCTGACTTGGTATACGTTGGCAAACTGCCGCCCACTGCACGTAACGCGAACACTGCGGTGGCGGAGAACCTAAGTGCTGCATGTTGCTTCCGGTTGGAAATCTGGTTGTGTGCTCGGGTTCGATTCGGGCAAGCATTTCACAAGTTCGTTGAAGCTAGCAAAGGTACGATTGACATTGGGCTGCCCAAAAGCCAGCTTGTGTCAGAGCTTCCACTCCTGCCTGGTGATGTGGCAATAGCAGTCGTAGTGGTGGTAGTGGTGGTAGTGGTGGTAGCAGTAGTGGTAGCAGAAGTGTAGTAGCGGTAGCAATAGTACCAGCAGCAGCAGCAGCAGTAGCAGTATCCAAAAAAAGAGTAGTAGAAGAAGCAAGCAGTAGTAGCAGTAGCAGTAGCAATAGCAGTAGCAGCAGGAGCAGTCGCAGCCCCAGTCGCAGTGGCAGTCCCAGTCGCAGGCGCACGCGCAGTCGTAGTGGTAGTAGCACTAGCAGTAGTAGAAGTAGAAGTAGAAGTACAGGGAGTAGTAGTAGTAGTAGTAGTAGTAGTAGTAGTAGTCGTAGTAGTAGTCGTAGTAGTAGTCGTAGTAGTAGTAGTAGTAGTAGTAGTAGCGGAAGAAGAGTACTAATAGCAGTGGTAGTAGTAGTGGCGTTGTCGTAGTCGTAGTTGTAGTCAGTAGTCGTCGTCGTAGTACGTAGTACGTAGTACGTAGTACGTAGTACGTAGTACGTAGTACGTAGTACGTAGTACGTAGTACGTAGTATGTAGTACGTAGTACGTAGTACGTAGTACGTAGTACGTAGTACGTAGTACGTAGTACGTAGTACGTAGTACGTAGTACGTAGTACGTAGTGGTGGTAGTAGTGGTGGTAGTAGTAGGAGTAGTAGTAGTAGTAGTGGCAGTAGCAGTAGCAGTAGCAGTAGCAGTAGCAGTAGCAGTAGCGTAGCAGTAGCAGTAGTACGAGTAGTA
>CAJNJA010017786.1:0-29938 GCA_905231915.1 Symbiodinium necroappetens
TATATGTATATGTATACACATACCCAAACCAGAAATCCAATTACCTTGTTCGATTTACTAAGGTGCCTGTATTATGGAGAGATCACATCACCTTTGGGTTGCAAAGTCTCTTGACTGTCTAGAATACAAGGTTTAGGGTTCAGGGTCGTGCAAGGTTGATGTGACAGCCTGTAGTAGCCTAAATCCCTGAACCACCCAGGCACTACAGTGGTGGCGGCAGCGACGAGCCTACCAGGCATGATGACTAAACAAAATGGGGCATAAGCATGCAGCCTGTGTGCGGTTTAGGGGCTTAGTGTGCGTACAGGTTGAAAGAAGGCTTACAAGTATGCTCGGGTTTTGTGCGTGATAGGCTATGCTACAACGTTTTGGGTATCAGGGCACTTAGTAGGTTGGCGCTTCGTAGGGTTCGAACACCCCATGTAGCGCGCCCCTAGCAAGTCGATGCTACCCGTTGAGTACCTCTCATGCTTCAAGTCATATGAACGAATCAGTGCAAGAGACGGACCCAAGCCTAAGCAACAACTAGCCCAAACTGAAGCCCACGTCACTGAACCTCAAGTCCCACAAGCTACCCATAGGCTCCTTAGTANNCCTAAATACCAACCCCAAAAAGGAACTACTAATGGGCCTTTGGCTAACGGTAATACCCCCGAGCATGTGCTGTGAGGTACGGCACAGTTCCGGCAGCAGGCTTGACACCGGGGTGGGTGGGCCGTAGTGGCATCATGGGAAGGGTTTTCCATAGCTTTCAGTTTTTTTTGCGGACTATATGCAGCTACCCATAGGCCCCTAAGTAGTTCCTTTTTGTGGTTTGTATTAAGAATCCTACAAGGTGAACTACTTGGGGGCCTATGCAGCTAGGCACACAGCTCAATACCCCTGAATGAAGGAATTTGCGGTGGAGCCATGTGCCAAGAATCCTCTACAGAAGCCGGTGACATTGGCAAGGGGTGCTCCCGTGTGGCACAAACTAGACGCACTACTCAATGGATGTCAAGGAAGAAGAGGGTGGAGTGACGGAAGCAGAGGAGGAAGACTGCAGTGACGCGGCTTTGCAGGAATACTTGAGCAGAGTTCTGCTGCCAGAACCTAAGACACAGCCGCGAGAACAGTGCCAAGTCGTGCAAGCCGAAGAGGACAGTGCAGACGTGATCGAGGACTCCTCCATCTTTGCTTGTTACCAAACCCCAAAAGGAGACGGTGTTGGGTGGTTTGGCCGCTGTAGACGTATGGCGGGCGAAACGCCCCCGCCAGGTGAAACAGAAAAAGCTTGTGTTGTAGATATTTGACCTGTGAAACATACAGTCTAACTATTTGTGGCACATGGATGCTTTGGGTTCAGGGTGCAGGGAGGGCGGGCTTGGTTTATGAGTCTTATACCGTTTATGAGGTTTGGAGTGTTTTCTGGCTCAACACACATCATTGAAGGGACAAGCGGCTGAGAGGTTTGGGCGTCAAAGATGCAACACCGTCCGCCCTCCCTCAAGCCTATGTAGACATAGGGTGTTGGAACCTACATACCCAGGTATGTGGGCTGGTAGTGGTAGTTGGCAAGCAGCCCGGAGGTTGTCTGGCATGCAGCAAACGAGGAGTAACACAGTTCATCTCTCTGACATTCGCCACGAGAAGAACATGGTGGGAGGGAGGAGTTTCTCCTGTAAGCAGCACGACATGGTAGCTCTGAAGCATATCGCAGTGGCCAGCACCCTAGACAAAACCCAAAACCCTAAGCGTTCCAAGAGCCCCGTGAGTTGTGCAGCCCTCCTCAGATTCCGACGGCGGCCACCTCGAGAACAGCTTTGGGTTTGGAATTGGGGGCTCAATGCTTTGCAGTTTCGCGAGTGGGTTTAGGTCCTGTGGCCGTCAGAGTGCAAAGACTTACAGGACCTTGTGCTCAGGCACTCGGTTTTGGGACGGTAGCGATGTAGGTGCGCATGTGTTCGTACAATACAGGTTTTCCCTTATTGATGTACGAACATATCTGTAGCCGAATCCATTGCAGAACACCATAGAGCCGTGTAAAGCCGTACAAGACCTTACCGAGCCTTATCAACCCCTTTGGCCCTCCATGATGTCCGGCCCTGTTACGACTCTCATATAGAACCCCATGCAGGCCTGACAAAGTCCCATAAGACCCTTGCGCAACCCCCGTAAAACTCTTTGGAAACCCTGTGACATCTCATCAAATCCAGAAAACACCTTTGTAAAGCCCTATGAACTCCTATCACATCCTAAAACCCTAAACCCGAAACCCTAAATTCCTGAAGCCTAAACCCCTAAAACCTGAAACCCTAAACCGTAAAATCCTGAAGCCCTAAACCCTAAACCCTAAAAGGGTTTACTTCCGGCGCGATGTGCTGGAAGGCTTGCATCTGCCAATGCTGCAGATTCTGCGGCGGTCGTGCAGCTGGAAACCTCTGCCAGGCATCGGATCCCTGTAATCCCTGAATCCACGGTTTAGGGTTTAGGGTTTACCTAGACCCTGAAGAACCTACCTTTTTTAAGGACTTATATAAGGAAATCAGAATAAGGAACCCTAAAAAGGTAGGTTCTTTAGGGTCCAGGGCTTAGGGCTATACCTTAAATCCCGAGTCCTGAACATGAAATCTTACCAATCTCGAAACCCAAAGCCACAGCCCTAAACTTTAAATAGATTATAGAGCTTAGGGTTTTGAGTTTACCTCGAGTTCAGGGCTCTAAAGCATTCTAAAGCCCGTGCCCAGTGATCTAAAGTACCTAACGAGTTTGGTACTAGGGTTTAAGCTAGTAGTAATCTGGATGGCACTTGTACCCGTGAGGAATTTACGGATCAGGTGTCCGTGTACCTGAAGATAAGTGGAGTGTTGAGACCAGTGACTAAACCCTAAACCCTATACCTTGGAAACCCAGTATTGCCAAGACCGGGTGCACCATTTGCCACGGCAGCTGTGGAGTTTGTGCCATCGACCCAAGATCCCCGAACCTCCCAGGGTCCAAGAAACTTGATGTAATCAGAACTTCCGCAAAGAAGCCTTCATTGCTAAGTCTGATAAGTACCTAGCGGCCACTGCTACTACTACTACTGCTGCTGCTGCTGCTGCTGCTGCTGCTACTGCTACTACTACTGCTACTACTATAGGGGCTTAGATTCAAGAAAACCTTAAGCCCTAAACTCCTAAGCCCTAAACTCCTAAGCTGGATTTGGGTGAGAACTGTGGGCCTTGAAGGTTTAGACTTGCGTGAGTCAGGTTTCCTGCATGTTCTCGCAGCTCCGGAGCCCTCAAAGCGTCGGCTTTAAGCCTTAATACAGCCCTAATTTTTGGGCTTAGGGTTTAGGTACTAGGGTTTAGGTACAGCCGTAATTTGGGGCTCATAGGGTTTTGGGTTTCGTAGAACCCTGATCGAAAACATGTGAAGCCCTTGTAGAAGCCTTCTGACCACCTTGCTGACGGCCAGGGACTTCACGGACCTTCGTGAGCAATGGCAGGTGCTATCCCGCCACCAAAGATCATCCTCCGGTTCTTGCTTCGTTGATTTTTGGCTTCGGGCTCTTGCTCTTGTGAGGTTACAAAGGAATGATGGAGACAATCTTCTTACAGCCTGGGATCTAGCATGTAGAGCTTCATTCGACCGGCCAGGCCTAAACGCTAAACCGTAACTTCTAAACCGTATAGGGGTTAGAGGGAGGGCTGAAACAGGTTCCCAATGTCCAGGTCGGACCTAACTATTGTCCCCATTTTGGTTCAACCAGTTTTATAATTAGGATCATATAGGGTAACCCCAAGAAGCAACTACACTGGAGACTACAGGTACACTTAAACTTAGTAGAGTCGGTAACCTTTAACCATCTTGGGGTACTATATCCCCTATATGCTCCCGAAAGTTAACATTTAGTTCCCCGAAAATACTGGACACATGCAGACATACATACAGTACAGACAAGCAGGCAAATGTACATACGTACAGGATATTCATATAAACAGACAGCCATCCAGGCAGACAGACAGACATTCCCTCAAAAGCCATGACCCTAAACCGTGAATAGATCCCTGAAGTAGCCCTTGCATTGAACCCTTACAGGAAACTCTTAATCAATAGAACCCGTAGAGGGGGAAACGGTGAAGCAGCCTTTAAGGGAACCCTGAAGAGCAAGAATCGGTCACCCCTAAACCCTCAACCCTAAACCCTTAAGGGAACCCCGAAGAAGCCCAAAAAAAACGCTGACCCTTGGAAGGCCTAAACCCCAAAGGCCTAAACCCTTAAGGGAAACCTGCTTGAAGGACGAAAATTCACCCTTGAAAGTAGGGGCCCTATACCCTTATACTAGGATTTCCCTATATAGAGTATATGAACCTTACACCCCTTTAGGGTTCATTTCGTCCTTAAAGTGAAGAACCCAAAACAAGTCGACCCTTGGAAGGCCTAAACCCAAAAACCGTAAACCCTTAAGGGAACCTTGAAGAACCCAAAAAAGGCCTAAACCCAAACCCCAAACCCTTAAGGGAGAAGAACCCAAAAAACTCTCGGAAGGCCATGAATGGCGTCACGGACCAGAGCCTGCTGCAGCAGCTCATGGCCAAAGAGCAGCTCAGACTGTGGGGACAGGGTTTAGGGTTTCTGATTTTTCAGGTGTTTAGGGTTTAGGGGTTTAGGGTTTACCGGGTTTAGGGCGTTAGGGTTTCTGCAAGACTGTTGGGACTTTCTTCCCTTTCTCTGGGTTTAGGGTTTGTGGTTTAGGGTATAGTGCCTCAGGTCAGGGCCGTTTCTAGTTTCTATAGTTCTTTAATGATTTTCTTCAGGCCCAGGGTGCTTAGAAGGTATGTGTTTTTTCAGGCTTATGTGGTCCTTAATGGACTTATAGACTTATAGAGGGTATTTGGGGTATAGTAGCATTTTATGTGGTCCTTAATAGACTTGTAGACTTATAGAGGGACTTTTGGAGTAGAGTAGACAGGGCAATTGGGAGGTCTAGGTAGGATTCAGGGTTTAGGGTTTAAAGGGTTTCAGGGCTAGGGGTTAGGGTTTTGAGTTTTGGGGTTAGGGCTTAGGGTTTAAAGGGTTTCAGGGCTAGGGGTTAGGTTTTTAAGCAGAGCTGTAGATACTCTTCAGTGGTCCATCTGTATTCTGACCCTGCCTGGAAGCCCTAAACCCTAAACCTTAAACCCTAAACCTTAAACCCTAAACCCTAAACCCTAAACCCTAAACCTTAAACCCTAAACCCTATTATCAGGTTGGGATTCGTGAGGCCAGCCTGACCCAGACCTTTGGAAGGATCTTCGACTCGAAAAAAGGAGCCCTCCGGTTTAGGGTTTAGGCAGGCCTTGGAGACATGCTTTAGGGTTTAGGGTTTAGGCTTTAGGATTCAGGTTTTAGGGTTTAGGGTTTAGGGTTTTGTTTGTTTAAGACGGTCGTTTTTTACAAATACTGCCCAGACGCTGTACAGGGCCACCTTAGCGACGCCCTCCGGTGCTGAGGCAAGAGCTGAAGAACGCCCTGAAGGCTTGTTAGTCCTGATAAGGTTCGGTTGAGGGTTCAGGGTCTGGGGTATAGCATGTTTCGGGTATTGCACAGGATCTGTTCCCTTCCGCAACTGTTTAAGGTTGTTTCTAGAGTTATAAGAACCCCAAGTGGAGTAATATCAGTTATGACTCATGACCCTAGTTAGAGAATCTGCTTCTAAACACTTCCCTGATGTTGTCTCTAAACCCTAAACCCTCAGCCGCTGTAAGTACGGCTTACGGGTTTTTCTTCAGAGGGTAGGCGCTGGGGTGTAGAGGGTCAGGAAGAAATTTGGCCTAGAGCAATTAACAAGTATCCCCTTCCACCCTAGACCCTTAATTATCCTCTACAATACATACTACCTGTAGCCCAAAAAACCTACCTTTTCCAACGAGTTGTATGAAGAAACCATAATATGGAACTCTGCGAGGGTTGTTTCTGTCGGGCACAGTTTCGACATTGGCATGGCCGTTCTTTCCTAAACCCACTGCTTCTTTTTGGTACCTTTGCTGCTGCCGCTGCTGCTGCTGCTGCTGCTGCTGCTGCTGCCGCCGCTGCTGCTGCTGCTGCTGCTGCTGCTACAACAACAACAACTACTACTACAACTACAACTACAACTACAACTACAACTACAACTAAGACTACTACAACAACAACAACAGCAACAACAACAACAGCAACACCAGCAACAACAACAACAACCACAACAACAACAACAACACCAGCAGCAGCAGCAACAACAACAACAACTACTACTACTTCTTCTTCTTCTATTTCTACCTCTACTTCTACTACTACTACCACTGCGGTACTGTGATGATAATGCTGAATTTTGTGCTGATGGTCACCGTGATCATGATGATGGTGGTGGTGGTGGTGATGATGACGGCGGCAGTGAAGTTTCGTAGTCCTACCGCTGCTGTTGTTGCTGCGGGTGATTTCCATACAGAGACACACAAAAGACAAGGATTATGATTATGATGATGGTGGTGCAGCGAGTGCTGCAGGCAGCACCCTTCGGCGACCCTACAGAAACGACTACGGAGCCTCGCCGAGATCAGGAACATGCGGTTCAATCATCTGCCCAGTAAAGGGTTGCAGGTTCAGGAGCGATGGAGGACGTAGCATTCAGGGGGTCGAGGTGAAGTGCACGTTGGTTCTTAAGACTAAAATGGGTGTTTGAGATGTAACTCTAAGGGTCCAAGTAGTCCTTATTTATGGTTTTTGGTACCCATATAGAAGCACCAAGGTCCTTAGATAATGAGTACTTGGACCCCTTAGGGTAAGCCTTTCTTCTGTTGAGACTGCCGTGGGGAGAAGCATCGAATCTTTATTTCAGGCTTCTACTCTTGAGGGCTGGGGCCCAAATCCTAAACCCATACATAGGGATCTCAGAAGCAAAGCAGGTTTTGGGAGTTGTCAAGGTTCCAGCAATAGCATGAGACCTACGAACCGGCGGTTTTCGATCGATTCGTCACCGCAGATTCTCGAGGTTTCACTGTTCAGGATGTGATAAGATTCAGGTGACCTTCAGATCTCGTGAAAGGCAGCTCTTCAATCCTGAACTCACAGGCCAAGGTTTGGAGATAGAGGGTCGCAGGAAAGTTTGGAGTTTCGATGGGAGCTCTATTCTGCAACTCGAGCATTTCATGCGCGGAATCCTGTAGAGTTGATTCATGGCTGAGGAGCAGGGGAAAGCATGGATGCAAGATGCTTGGGCCGAGAAGGCGTTCCACGTTTTGGTAGCTGTGGCGCTCAGCCCTAAAATCGAAGTGTCCTCCGGGGTTGGCGGTGCAACAGCTGTTCATAGAGGCGATGCATAGGTCCGAGGTCACAAAGATGTTCCTTCGGGATACGCCCTCCGGCGTAGCAAGGGCTATGCTCGGCAGTGCGTCCGTGTCCTTGCAGAGCTCTCCTGCTCCTCGCATCACCCTAAGGCTCCATGTGCCTAAATAGTCTACACTTAGGCCTTAAAGGGGTCCCTATATAGGTACTTTAGAGCCAATGTATATACTATATGGGCACATGGAGCCTTTGGGCCGGCTTCTGTCCCGAACCTCTCGCCTCCTGGCTGCTGGCGACGCGGTTTCCCCAGACCGCACTGCTCCGCCGGAGATGCCCTTGGAGGAGATGTTTCGAAGCTTTTATAGGATTTAGGGTTTAGGGTTTAGGGTTTAGGCCTGCCGGCGGGGGGAGGCCACTACTTGAGCCCTGGCCTCGTGCTGCACGGTGTTTGGAAGGATCCGGAGGCTCCGCTGTTCATCGAAAATGACGGCTTCTACCGTCACCTCGAGCCTGGAGGTGCAGAAGAAGACAGGCGCAAGACTACCCATGGGCCCCTAAGTAGTTCCTTTTTGTGGCTTATATATAGAATCCTATAAGGTAATCCCAAAACGGAACTAGTTAGGGGCCTATGGGTAGAGCACTACGAACCTATGCGCCCCTGAGCTCTCGGGTGCTGCGCTTGAGCCATGAGGAAGGGGAGCGTGACGAGTTTTGTTGATTCGCTGGTGATACCTCGGTGGTGGCCTAGGCATAGGAAGTCCCTCGCAGCATCATTTTTGCTGAGAGTCCCGCTTGGGCTCCATCTGCATCTCGCTGCATCTTTTTGGCAAGATATGCTTCAAAAAAGATTTCCGTCTTTCTCTCTCGCTCTCTCATTATCTCTCTCTCTCTCTGTATTTCTCTCTCTTTCTCTTTCTCTCCCTCTCACTCTCTCTCTCTCTCTCTCTCTCCATCTCTCTCTCTCTCTCTCTCTCTGTCTCCCTTTCTCTCGCTCTCTCTTTCTCTCCCTGTCTCTCTCATATGTATGTATGTATGTATGCATGCATGTATGTATATTTATTCATTTATTTGTTTGTTTATCGAGAATTATGCATATCTGTATAAGCAGGGATGAATTCAAAGGTTCCCCGTCACCACTGCGCTGATGCCGTCGTCGCTGCACATGGCAGTGTGACGCAAGCGGCCAGGGCCCTGTACCCACAGTCACGACGATTCGGCTTCAAATTTTTGGGTTTAGGGTTGGGGGACGGGTTGGGATATAGGTCTAGGACATTTTCAGGTGGGTAGTTAGCGTCATAGGAGCCTTATAGAAGGTCTATATACCTCATAGAAGCCTTATAGAAGCCCTATATACCCTAAACTCTGAACCCTAAACCCTAAACCCCTTAAAGATCCCTTAAAGGAGCTTTTAAGGAACCCTAAACTCCCCTCCCCCCTGTAGTTTCCTTCATATACTATAGGGGGTAGGTTTAGGAGTTGGGGAGTTTGGGTTTCAGGTTTAGGTTTTGCTTATATGTTTTGAGGAGGCTGCGGCTATGGGTATTCTAGAGCTTCCCCATAGGCCACTAAGTAGTTCCTTGTTGGGATGACCTTACAGGATTCTAAATATAAGCCACAAAAAGGAACTACTTAGGGGCCTATGGGTCAACACCTAAGGCTTGAGGGTTGCAAGTCTGCTGGCACGGGATGTCGGCCTGAGAGCTGATTCGGGGCTTCACGGAACACGGTTTAGGGTTTAGGGTTTTGGGTTTAGGGTTTAGGGTTTAGTCACTGAGCCCTAAACCCTTCAACGCCTTCCAAGGCCCTAGACCCTAAGCCCAAAGCCCTAAACCCTAAACCCTATCAAGTATATACATTGGCTCTAAAGTACCTATATAGGGACCCCTTTAAGGCCTAAGTGTAGACTATTTAGGCACATGGAGCCTTAGGGACCCTTAGCTCTTCATGCCCTCGGTTTTTGTGGGGTTGAGGGTTTAGAGTTTTTCAAGGAGCACGCAACTAACTAGAAGTGTCGGTTCAAGGAGAGCGTTGACCTGGCTTGGGCTTGTCCAAGCTCCGGACCCTAATGTTGCGGCTTGAGAGTATACATGACTAGTACGACTCTTTATGGTTTCTCACAGTTTTGCTTACTATACTTAGCCTAAAGTCCTCTGTTCACGATTAGAATGGATCTAGACATACTGCTACACCTCACGTCCTGAAGCCCCGACCCCGGAGTGGGAGCTGGGCTTCAGCAGCACGAGCAGCTCATGAACTCTACCCATAGGCCCCTAAGTAGTTCCTTTTTGGGATTACTTTATAGGAATCTAAATATAAACCACAAAAAGGAACTACTTAGGGGCCTATGGTTAGGGTTTAGTGGGTTTAGGGATAGAGCGCTTAAGGGAACTCTTATAGGAGCCGGTGCAGCAATTCGAGAGCCCAAGATCTGAAATCCTAGGATCCTGAAAAGGATCCCTTAAAGCTAAAGAGCAGCGAAACGAGGCTTCAAAGGAACCCTAAACCCTTCAAAGCCCTATACGACTTCAATGAAACAAATCCGTATAGAACCACAAAAAGCTTTGAAGCCCTAAACATGTAGAGAAAACCGTAGTGGAACCCTCAAACCCGAAACCCTGAACCCTAAGCCTATCCCCCAAACCGCAAATCCTAAAACCTAAAGCGAAAACCTAAACCAGCTGTTTTCATGCATCATGCGGCTGAGGCCATCGAGGCCCCCCCGGTGCCAGCGGGTGAAGTAGCACTTCAGGGGGTTCGGTCGCTTTTCCGATTTTTATTTTATCGAGTGTCATGGTTTCATGTTACTGGTGGTTCGTAGGGTTTCGTCCTGTAGTATAAATCCTCTTTCTGCCCCCCTCACACCCCCCGCCCTTCAAGGGTTAGGCATGAGCCGTGTCGGGAAGAGGGTTGGCAGACAGGTTTGTTTTGGTATTCGTGGTGTCAGTGGTGGTTTGGTGGATGTGGCCGTCGTAGCAGCAATCACAACTGCTTCTTTAGTTGGAGAAGTAGTTCGTGTTGCAGCTGTTGTTTGTAGCTTGTGTAGCTGTAGCTGCAGCAGTAATTAGTAGTCACAGTTAGCAGAAGCTGTACAATTAAGCCAATGAAGCCCAACCCCATTTATCAGTCAAAGAAGAACCACTGTGGATGCATACGCTACCCTAATAGTGCGGCCCGAACGACTACAGCGTTCAAATTATCGGGGGACCCGCAGACCCCAAATTCTAAAGCCCAGCCCCTAGCAGCATGCCGCAAGAACCCCTTTTTGATAGAGGCCTTTTAGTCCTTAAAAGTGCAAAACTCAGGCCCTACCCATAGGCCCCTAAGTAGTTCCTTTTTTGGGATTACCTTATAGGATTCCGAAATATAAGCCGTAAAAAGGAACTACTTAGGGTCCTATGGGTAATAAGGGGTAGTTGGGGGGGGGGGTGCTGGTAAGCTCGGTAAGGTCTGGACCCTAAATTGGTTTACCGTCCAGCTGCCATGAACCGTCTCGCAGCACGTCTCATTGTAAGGGAGTATGGGTGTGTTCGCCTCAAAGCCTCAAGCCCCCCTGTCCAGCCGCTAGTAACCATACGAACCCCTATGAACCCCTGTAAGATAAGGCCTCCTAGCCCAGCGACACTTGCTACGGTCCTGGGTTCTTGTTAACGAACTTATTTCAAGCTACCGTCCCAAGGATGTACAGTACATGAATAGTTAATGGGGCGCCCTCCCTAAGCCCCAAACCCATGCCTTCAACCACATCGGTATGGTTTGCCCCTGAACCTGAATTTCTTAGCCTTGAAACCGTTAGAGAACCAATAATCTAGTCAAGTCCTAAGCAATCATAGGAACCCTTCATAGAACCCTTTCATCATAGGAACCCTTAGAACCCTTTCAAGAACCCTTCGCCCGCCAAAATCAGCAAAGTGTGCTAAGTTCCTGGCTTCTTGTTAAGGAACTTAGTTTAAATTACCATAATGGGAATCTGTGCGTTTTAGGGGTTTAGGGTGTTAGTTTAAATCACGTCACCCTAGTGGGAATCTGTACAGTTTAGGGGTTTAGGGTTGAGGGCTTTGGGAATCTATAGTAATTAATAGGGTTGCCTGATGGCGCTTGCTCACTGTTAAGTTCCTAAGGAGCCAGGTTTAGGGTCTTAGGGTTTAGCGTTTGGGGTTAAGGGTTTAGGGTTTAGGGAGTCTTTCAGTGTGCAGGCGGAGTTGGCCCGGTGTTGCTGGGAGGTGAAGCAGCTCTCGCAAAGCCAGGCGGGAATTCACATTATTTGGGGTTTGGGGTTTAGGGGTTAGGGTTTAGGGGTTTAGGGTTTAGGGTTTAGGGGATATTTGGGGTTTAGAGGTTTGGGTTTTGGGGGGTTGTTCTCAAATTCAACAATTCCTCAGAGAGTCCAAAACCACATTACTAAGGAATTGAGTAGACCTTTAATTTCTTTAATCATAGAATACCCCTGTAGTTTGCGGTGTAGTATATTGTTTTATGAAGGCGTTCTGGAAGCTCTGTGGCAGTCTTTTCAAGGAGGGCGGTTGGGTATACACCTCGTCTGCTTCTCAATAAGGGTCCAACATTGTGAAACTAAGCAGGCATCTTACCTCCCTCAGGTGCAGTTTGGGGACAAGCTTTTCGGACAACCGCCAAACGCTAGCTACGCCCAAAACCCAAAAACCAAAACCCTAAACCCAAAACCCTAAACCCAAAACCCTAAACCCAAGACCCTAAACCGATGATCCTGCAAGAGAAGCACAGGGCCTTTGGAGACACTGGCTCTGGACCCCGCAAACCCCGAACCTTAACACCCGAACCGCAACAGGCCCCATGATCCTCCAATCCAACCCTATAGCCTTCTAGCAACCCTTATAGAACCCTTGAAGGAACCCTTTAAACTTTAAAGAGCCCTAAACCCTGAACCCCAGGCGCAGGGCCCGCAAAAAACAACAACAAAAACAGGCTCGGAACAAACAAAAACCCTAAGCCTGAACCCTAAACCCTAAACCTAAACCCTAGTGCATTTGCATTGCAACCACGTAGCGGTGAAGTCTCAGCGTGTGCATCTCTACATCCCGCTGTTGTGTAACCACAGTTCTAGGACTGCGCACACGAGCTTGAAGCTGGTGTGTGATACATCGACTCGGGCAATGAACATCCAAAAGAAAAGCCTTTTAAACTTTAAAAACGCCCTTTAAAGGGGAACCTTCAGTCGTTAAGGGGACATTGGGCTCACCGGGTTTTGTCAGGACCAGACGTCTCTTGCCTCGGCCTTGATCAATGCCGCCGTTTTGAGGCCGGGGCATTGGGGTTTACGGGTTCAGGGTTTAGGGGGATGGGTTTGGGGTTCAAGGGTTTAGGGTTCAGGGCTTAGGGAATGGGTTTAGTAGTAAGGATGGGTTTGGGAGGTTGACCAGCACCCCCCAACTACCCTCTATTATACCCTAAGTACCCACTATTAAGGACCATAAGGGCCCTATTAAAGGGTACTTGGGGGGTGCTGGGAAGTTTAAGTAAGGGTTTAGGGTTTAGGGCCAGGGGCTTGAGGGGATCAGGCCCTAGAGGGTTTTGAGTTTCGGGGTTTAGGGTTTAGGGCTTTGGGTTTAGGGCTTTAGGGGTTTAGGGGTTTAGGGGCTTTGGAGGCGGTAAGATTCAGGACTTCTCGATTTACAGCAGGACTTCTTTCATAGCGGTCTGTGGTAGCTTTCTTGGTTGCATTCGGAGGTTAGGCCAGAGGCCTGAGAATGAGAGATGGGAAATAAGGAAAGACCATATGTCGGGTTTAGGGTTTTTCTTTATCCACTGGAAAATGTCCTTGTATGAATATACACTACATCCTCAAACCCCATTCTACCCCTTAAGTCCCCTGAGGTAGTGTGCTCGGTTGGAGATGTAGAGTTACAGGGGATCCGGATTCATGTTTCGGCTGAGGAGCTTCATGTGCTCATTTTGAGTTTTAGGTTGAAGCTAATTAAGGCTAGGGGTCTCGGTTTAGAGGGTTTGGGGTTTTGGGTTTGAGTGGGTTGTAGGGTTTAGGGTTTGGGGTCCTGCTGCTATCAGTTGGCCCGCTGTAGACTTAGACCTTATGTTGAGCGGTTCGGCCATCCTACCGCGTGCCGGATCACGCATCTATCTGCCTATTCCCTGAATGACTGCGAAGAGCTCTAAGTGTAGCACCTCAACCCCCACTTAAAGGTTCAGGATAGTTGTAAATTGTTTTGTTCTTTTGCGGTTGTTAGTTGGAGTTGGTGACGCAGTGATGCCGGGTGTCGGTGCAACCGGTACTTTGCAGCAAGCACCCTCAAGCCGGAAACTTCAAGCCGTAAGTTTAAACCTCTAAGCCTTCTCAACTTTGGTCCTAAGTACCTATAAAGTGGCATGTTATATAAGGCATCACTACTATGATTTGGGGAAGCCACCCTCCACTATAACAGTACCTAGGACCCTCTTGTCTATACTCCCCCTGAACTTGCACTACACCAGTTCCCGACCTCGGTGCACTTGACGGACGTCTCCAGGTCTTATTCGCAGTATTTGGGAGTTTCCGAAAATAAGGGGTACCCTCTTTTGGGGTCTTTATAATAAGGATTCTACTATTTTAGGTGCTATATTAGGGTCCCCTATTGTGGGAAGCCCCCATTTAAGCTGTGCAGGGTATAAGACTTTTCACCCTACAGCTCTAAAGCCGCAAGCTGTAAACCCCAGAATCCGAAAGTTCCCAGACATCTCAACCCTCAACCCTGATTCTTCAATGGACTATTTCAAATTAGGCAAGCGAAGCAGCCTATATGTACTGTAAGACCCTGTGTATACATAATTAATTCCCCTTGCAAGAGCCTCTCCAAATAAACCCCACTACCATGACTCAGGCCCCACCACCCCTAGCAGAACCCTTTATGAGAACCCTTGCAATTTAAGGAACCCTAAACCCTCAACCCTTTTAAAGGAACCCCAATTACAAAAAGCTTCTCAGGGCCTTTACCTCCCAGAAGCCTTGGGACGAATCCCGTAAGATACGTCTTGAAGGAACCCATGAAACCCTAAACCCTATAGGGTCTAGGGTTTAAGGTTGACGTTTTAAAGATGTGCAGTTGCAACAAATATCAACTATGGGTCTCCATTGTAGTTCCTTTTTTTGGTTTAACCAATTCTACACTAAGGGTCCCAAAAGGTAACCCCAAAAAGGAGCTACAATGGAGACTACAGGTGCTGCCCTAGACCTCCCCTGACCAGGCTTCGGATGTTCGACATCGCAGCTGGGCCTGACACGTCTTCGAGGGCTTGCGTTTAGGTTTACTTTATGGTTTGAAGGCTTAGGGTAGGTTTAGGTAGGGTTTAGGGTCTAGGATGGTTTACTGTAGGCAGAGAGTTTAGGGTTCAGGATTTAGGATGGTTTGCTGTAGGTATGGAGGGTTTTCGGCTTCAGGCTTCAAGAGTTGGTGGTTTAGGCTTTTCCAGAAGCCGGAACTCTTGGCCTACACCTTAGGCCCTAAACTCGAAGCCGTTAGCAAGGTTCGGCCTCTCTTTCCTTAATATTTTTTGTATAGTCGAAACCCTACCTGGACGCCAAAGAATCAGCCTTTTCAGGGTTCCTTATTCTGTCTTTAAAAAAGGTAGGTATTGTTTTATTTTATTTTTTTTTTGGGGGGGGTTTAAGGTAGGCCCTAAATACTAAAGTTCCTAAAGCCGCCGAAAACCCTAGTCAAGTCCGGGCCTCTGGAGTGTGACCTTTAGCTGCTTAGCGCTCCAGGGGCTTGCGGCGGAGTTGTCGCACGGTAGGTTTAGACTAGGTTCCTTGTTGGGGGATTCAATTTAAATAAGTTACCATAATACAGAAACCATATTATTTACTATATGGATCCCCGTAATGGTAACTTAAATGGAATCCCTTCACAAGAACGCAGTAGAAGAGGACTCCGAAGAATAAGATTCCGCAGTAGTCTCGTGGTGTCTCGTTGGATAGTCTGTTGACCAAGCCTTTTGACTCGGAAAGTAGGCGTTTCGTTGGGTTGGTGGTGGAGACCGCAAACTTAGACACCACCATAGCCAAACAGTATCCCGACCGACCCCTAGGCCTCCACCCTCCAGGTGCCTGAGCCAATGCCCTTACCCATAGGCCCCTAAGTAGTTCTTTCTTTTTTGTAGCTTATATTTAGAATCCTCTAAGGTAATCCCAAAAAGGAACTAATTAGGGGTGTATGGGTAATTCAGACTTTCTTGCAGGGCCAGCTCCCTGCCCTTGTTTAGGCGGAAGAAACCCAGAGACTCCAAAGCCCCTTAATTAAGGAATATACCTTAAGTTATAATAGGAACCCTAATAAGATTTAAGGTATATTCCTTAAATAAGGGGTGTTGGAGTCTCCGGGAAAGATGGAGAAACCAAACAGACCTGCCGTCTCCTATATGACCACGGAGCTACCTTTCATCGGAATCAGGACAACAGCGTGTAGACACAGATTTCAAAGGTAAGGGCGACGCAAACCGTAAACCCGAAGCCTTAAGCCTTAAACCGGCAATCCCAAAACTTGAGCGTTTAACCCTGAACCCTAAACCCTAAACCCCTAAACCCTAAACCCCAAACCCTAAACCCCTAAACCCCTAAACCCTAAACCGCACACTAAACGGGAAGATCCGTCGCAGTGGCAGATCGAGCACCCCCGAAGTCCGTTGAGATGCTGGCTTTAGTGTTCAGGGATGAAGGGCTTACCCATAGGCCCCCAAGTAGTTCCTTTTTGTGGCAGCTTACCCAGAGGCTCCATATGTAGCACCATTATGGAATTAGGTCCCTAAACCTCAATAAGGATAGTCTTTTGGGACCTAATTCCATAATGGTACTATATGTGGAGCCTCTGGGTTATATTTAGAATCGATTCTAGGTAATCCCAACAGGGACTACTTCGGGGCCTATGGGTAGGGTTTGAGGTGGCCGACAGCCCGGAACCTAAACCCCAAGCCCAAAGCCCTAAACTATCCGATACCCTAAACCCTAGGCCCTAAACCCTAAACCATCATGTACCCTAAACCCTAAACCATCCTATACCCTAAACCGTAAACCATCCTACACCCTATACCCTAACCCCCCTCGGTTCGGATTTTTCAAACCGACAGCTTCAGCGCCCCCGAGGACGGTGCCTACGATGATCTCCAGAGGGCCGCCACGCTAGAGACGTCCGCTGCCTCGATTTCAAAGGGCGTTAGGGCTTTTACGGGTTTAGGGCTTTTAGGGTTTAGGTTCGGGTTTAGGGGATCGGCCTTTTAGGGTTTAGTGTTTGGTTTAGGCTCTAGGGTCTACCATTTTAGGGTTTAGGGTTTGGTTTGGTTTAGGCTTTAGGGTTCAGGGTGAAAGTAGGTGGAGTAATCACAAGCTAAGCGTCCTTATATAGGGGATCCGCAATCCTACTTGCCTTGATGCCTCCGAGGATTTTGGGCCTGGGGTTCGGGGGGCCTAGGGTTTTGGGATTAAGGGCTTTAGGGCATTAGGGCTTAACAGTTTAGGATTTGGGGATCTGCAGCGAAAGCAGCGCTTACTTTTAGACTCCAAGTATTATGCAAACAGTGCCTAGATCGAGGTCTACAGGCAGTACCTACTTTGGGCCCTTTGGAGTCTAAGGGTTACTATACCCATAGTCCCCTAAGTAGTTCCTTTTTGCGGTTTATATTTAGAATCCTATAAGGTAATCCCAAAAAGGAACTACTCAGGGGCCTATGGGTAAGGGCTTCCCTTCAAGAGTGTAGGGTTTCGGGTTTAGGGTTCTAGAGTTTCCATAAGGGTTTCTTTTGGTGTTTAGGGTTTGGGTTTAGGGTTTAGGGTCGGTAGAAATCAATGGCATCATTGCAGCGCTGGTTGAGTTGCTGTCAGACTTCTCGCGGATTTGAATCGTCGATTCTGTATCCAGGCTGACATGTAATCAACTCTTTAGCCTTAGCTCATTGTGGTACAAACTACACTACGAAACTGGTTGCACCTCTGTACAATATTGGTGTGCGAAGTCCTCGAGCAATAGGCGACTTCGTACATAGCTAAGTCAGGTCATAAGCAACGGCTTAGGAAGTCGGCTTTTGCAAAGGTGTAGCCTACCTACTGATAAGCCCCCTGATCCTTAAATAAACCTTAAAGCCTTCTGCTAGTCCTCCATAGAATTCAGAAGTCAGTTCGAACTTCCTTGAGAAACTCCACAACCCCCAAAGCCCCAATGGCTCGGGACCTTAAGCGCCAGACTCCAGGCATGCATAAGTCGCTGACAGCATAACAGCCGCCCTTGTACTAGAAGGCTTTTGGTTTCTTGCATCTTTGGAGTTTGTTCATTTTGTTGAGATCTCCAAGCCTATCTTTCTCTTGCCCTGCAAGAGCATAGGTGCAGACACTCCCCAAGGCCACATTTTCAATACCTAACCCCTAAGCCAAAGCATTGAACCCGAGAAGCGGCAGAAACAACTCAGAAAGCAAACCTCAAACACCATATTTTCACGAGAGGAACTGGCGAACTCTGAAAGAAGCCGGTCATCAACACATGAACATCTCAAGACTCTAGAAGCCTTCAGACGAGCTTTGTGGCGAAAACCGTTTCCCTCCGTTTAAGGCCAATTGGAAGACAGAAATCAGCACGCAGACGCAAAGCCCACAGCGCTATGCGACCGAAGGACCACTATACACATGCAAAACATATTCCCCAAAAGCACGATAAGGATGGTCTTTTGGGGCCCAATTCCATCATGGCAGTATACAGAAACACTTTGGGATTTTAAAACCCTAAACCCTAAATCCCTAGATCCCTAAAGCCTAAACCCTAAATTCCTAAAGAGGCAAAGACAAAAAATCGCAATCATCGACCAAGGTCGGATCCAAGACTCGATCTTCTCACGCGATACTCTGCGCAGCTGAAGGCTACTACGTCGGCTTTGAGAAGTAGAGCTTCAGGGTTTCGGATTTAGGGTTTAGGGTTTGGGATTTAGGGTTTAGGGTTTAAGGGTTTAGGGTTTAGGGCTTGGGATTTAGAGTTTCGGCTTAATGGCGAGAGTAGATCGTAACTTAAGCCGAAGCCCTCGGCAGATTCGACTACTCAGAGGACTTAGTAGCAGGTAGGTCCCTCTGGGGGGGTCCGTCTTATAAGGGCGCCGTACTATATTGGGGACGCCAAAAGGGACCCTGATGTAGAGGACTACATATATAAATATATATATATATATATTTATTTATTTATTTATTTATACACATGTATACAAACACGTAATGCAGGTATGACGCGTTAATGCCGCAGCTGAAGACTACGCGGAGTTGTAGGATGCAGCCTTTAAGTGTTCCTTTCACAGGTCCCCAGTCATGTCTATATCTATATCTATGTCTATACATATTTCTATACCTGTATGTATATCCATATCTATATCTACATCTATATCTATATCTGTATCTATATTTGTATCTATATCTATACCTATGTCTATATCTATATCTATACCCGTTCCTATTTCTGTATCTATATCTAGCTCTACATTTACATCTATATCTAGATCTATATGTTTCTACTATCAACGAAGCATCCTGACCTCCTGCACTACCCAGAATGAGGAATATGCCATGCTTTGCACATCTTAAGGTTGGTAAGCTACTGGAGCATCTCCTAGTACTAGGACATTTTCAGGTGGGTAGTTACCGTTATAGGAGCCTTATGGAAGGTCTATATACCTTATAGAAGCCCTATATGCCCTAAACTCCCCACCCGTAGTTTCCTCTAAGATCTCGGGCATCATCAGTACCTTAAGGACGACATGAACCCTAAAAGGGCTTTAGGTTCATATACCATACAGGGATTCATAGTTAAAAGGCTATAGGGCCCCTACTTTTTTAAGGGTCATTTGGTCCTTAAACCCTAAACCCTAAACCGTCCTTAAGGGAGGGTTCGGGCTCTAGGAGCCCCCACAGCTGAAATCACCAGCTGCCGATGTGGCGAGACTAGTCAGGGTCGACGCTCCACGGTTTAGGGTTTAGGGTTTAGGGCTTAGGGTTTAGGGTTAATGTGATGAGGATTAAGGTGTACACCTGAGCCGGACGGCACCAGCAAGCACTCGATGATATGTGACGGGATGGACCAGAGCAAATTAAATTTGCTCTACCCCGAAGCTCTTATATGACTATATGAGGGCTAGTAAAGTATTCGGCTCCTTGGATCGGACCGAAGCAGAGCTTGTATTGCATACTTCGCCATGGTAACTTTGTTGCATGAGTCTCTCAGAGCCAGACCTCCAGAAGGAGTCCACCCCAAACCCTAAACCTTAAACCCTAAACCTTAAACCCTAAACCCTAAACCTTAAACCCTAAACCCTAAACCGTCTTCTGCGACAACGGGACCGCGGAGTGGCTTTGACCAAAGTCCACATCCACTGCCAGGAGGACCATACAAGGAAAGAGAGCCACATGGACCCCTTTTGGCACTGCCTTGAAGGTTGCTGAGCTCTTCATGCTGTTTATCTGCTTACCCTAAAACCCTCGTAGTCTTGCTCAGGATTGTTTTTTAGATTCAGGGTTCAGGGATTGGGATTCCAAAGTTGAATGCAAGGACGCTCCAGGGTATATCCGATGTCTCTAGGCTCCATGTACCTTTTCAATGGATCCGGCGGAGGAGCTTTCAGGGCTCCTTTTCAAGGGTTCTATAAGGGTACTCTACGGGTCCAGGGTTTAAGGAGTATAGGGCTCCATGTGCCTATACAGTAATACCTTGGCCTCAGAAGGCTTCCTACGTAGGTACGTTAAGGCCTAGGTAGAAACTACACAGGCATCTGGAGTTTTAGGGCTAGTAGAAACACTTGTGTTGATAGTAATGATACTAACAGAGAATCGTAGTAGTCGTAATCAAAATAAAAGCATAGCAAAGCAATAAGAGTATGTGAGCAACAAGTCCGATTGCCAGGGTTCTTGTCAACAGGTAGGCTCTTGGTTAGGATAGTAGCAGTGTAGGCCGGCAATGGGGGAGTATCTGATTGCCAATTCAGAGGCACTTCGCAATGCCGCTGTGTTTGTTCCCGGACACAGTTTATATTAGGATATTCTTGATATGCGCCCACGGCTCCGCTGGAATGTTGGTGAATATATATATATATATGGGGTGAAAGCAGTCTCTTGTAGAGCACACCTAAGACCAAGACCATCTCGCTGAAACATGCAAGGGCGACCGCCTGGCTTGCAACCCTTTAGCCAAAGCTCTGAATCCCGAGATCCTGAACCCGTAGCCCAAGTCGGACACCTAGACATTCAGAATCTCAATGACCCTATAAGCCCTAATAACCCCACTAGCCCTAATAACCCGAATAAGCTTGATAATAACCCTACGAACCCTAAACCTTTCGAATCTCAACCCAAGCTCCGAATACGTATACCTCCAGCCCCAGACTCTGCAACAACAGCACGCTATGATGCCATAATTATGAAGCCCAACCCTAAACCTTAACACTCGTAGAACCCGTAAACTCTAAACCCGAGAACATCCGAAAGCCATTTAAATCCTTGGATTTCCTTGTGATGGTGTTAATGAGAAGATGCCTCACAGCATCCTTTTCTAGGACTAAACCCTAAGCCCTAAAATCCAACAGTAGAAGCCCCCGACACCGAGACTAGGTCCTGAAGGGTTGGGTGTGCAGGCACCACGCCATCCGAACTTCATGACCGGCGAGGCGTCGGGTTTTTGGTTTGAGGGTGCCCTAGGTTTTTTGGGGCTGAGGTTTTTTGGTTTAGGGTTGAGGGTTTTGGGTCTTTGGTGTTTCTTTCAGAGCTTTTCGGGTTTAGGGACCATTACGTCCGAGGATATACGCGAGAATTAGTCGAGGACTTTGAACGCAGGACATGCCCAGAGAAACAACCGCTTAGTGCGGAGAAGGTTGTGGCCAGAATGTACCACGTGCACAAGACTTCCCAACATTGTCGCCGAACACAAGGAGTGGCTGGCTGTGCAGAGGGCTGGACTCAAGAGCCAGCTCGTTTCCAAGGCCGAAGCAAGCTTGAGACTGATTGTGCCGACGTGATGTGGGAATTGGATTGGTGAGGCTCAGGTTTGGGGGCGGTGATTGTGCATTTTCAAAGTTTAAACATGGAGTTGAATAGGGGTTGAATCTTGTTTGACCTTAACCCTGTACGTACCAACACCCGCTTTCCTGCACTATACTGGGGTTTACAATATGGGAGTTTAAGGTAGGCCCTAAACCAGTAAGCCAGAATATATATATATAGATATGTGTGTGTGTGTTTAAACAAATAAACAAATAAATAAATAAATATGTATATATAACAAATAAATAAATAGATACAAGTATACATATATATATTATTATTATTATTATTTATATTATATGAATATCTATATATATATATACATATCTATATACATATCTATATATATATATACATATGCATATGCATGTGTGTATGTATGTATGTATGTATGTATGTATGTATGTATGTATGTATGTATATATATATATATATCGGGCGAACCCTCAACCCCCAGACATGTTGACCTTGCGAAACAAGGAGCGTTTTGGTTGCTTGACCTGGCCCTGTTCCTATCCTGGCACAGTACGACGCCCGCTACAGCGCCTTAGTCGCCGCAGCAGGGCACGCCCCACACCCTAAACCCTAAACCAAGCCCTAAAGCCCTAAACCCCTAAAGCCCTGAACCCCTAACCCTAAACCCTAAACTAAACCCTAAAACCTAAACCGGAGGATGGTACATGGGGAGGGCCGGAAGCCAACCAGGCAGGGAGGGCCGAAGCTTCGGCTGGCACTGCGACGTCCGGTCGTTCACCGACGACTGTTCTATCCATAGGCCCCTAAGTAGTTCCTTTTGGGGGTTACCTTATAGACAAAAGGAACTACTTAGGTGCCTATGGGTATCCTCACCCCCGATAACGCCTGCTCCAGAAGTACCTCCAGAGACTGAGATCTCAACGCCCCAATCGACCGAAACGCTTGTCCCTGCCCAACTTTTCACGGAGAATGACCGCAGTGTGCCAATCTGAAGAGGAGTTGGCACTGAAATACTGTTGATGATATAAATCCTGCATGACCTTAAGGACCCTAAACTATGGGAACTATGGGTATATTCCTTATTGTGGGCAATGCAGGACCGTATTAGGTGTACAACCAAGTCCTTTGGCCCTTCAAAATCCCAAACCCGGACCCCTGAACCGTCACACCCGAAACCCCGAACCCCTAGACCCTAAACCCGTGAAGTCGATCCTCTTGACCCCTATACTGCCCAAAGACCAAAACCCGTCCGTAGAACACTAGGATAAGAAATCCCACCCTGAAATCCTGAGTCCTTGCCGAAACCCCCAACAAACGCAGGGCCCACGCCTGTTCGAGTCCCACAGCCTTCTCACCCTCAACCTCGAACCCGATGCTAACCTGGTTGTTAGAGGAGGATTTAAGCGTGAAAATAAGGGGGGGGGGTTTCAATTTGAAGCTGTCATAGGGATGTTGTCGAAGCATGTTGCAAAAGTTCTGTGACCAGGTTTTTCCACAAGAAAGTTGTGTACGTAGCGCTACAACCCAATAATCCCGTTTGCTATCTGCTTACTACATCCCCAGACCCTTTGCGAAGCCCCACAAAGCCCTGCAAGTCGCAGTTCAATAGAAACCCAAGAGAACCCAACAACAGAAAACCCAGGAGACCCCCCCCCCCCGATTCTCTCCAGGAGGTCAACATCGGACCCGGTGAAGCACTCCTCTCCGAAGCGGGGGAGGGCGGGCTTTTGAGATTTAGGGGTCAGGCTCTGGATTCCAGGGCTTAGTTTTACAGGGCTATGAGTCTTTAAGGTTTTGGGTCCCAGGTATGCTTTACGTGTGATTCCCAGAAAAAGGAGCATCTTTTGCTTGTCTCTTATAGGTTTGGCATGGGTCTGTGAATGCTTTGCGCATGGGCTCGCATGTGGTTTTTCGGCTTGGGGTACCTTATTTATGTGTCATTGCAGTGATGTTCCAACGTGTTGGGGCAAATGTTCAGGCCCAGTCTTTTCCAAAACTCCTACGTAGGTAGAAAGAACCACCCCCTAAACCCTAAACCCTAAAGTCACCTACTTGGAGGATCGTTTTATTCGCAAGTAAGGTTATAAGTACCCTAATCCACTGGGGTTACACGTAACTGGTTCGACTTGTAGGTACCTTATGTATAACCTTAGCTACTAAGTCCCATGATCCTCTAAGTAGCCTCTGCTCCGAAGCCGGAAAATAAGGCCTGCCCTGGGCTATTTGGCGTGTTTAGGTCTTGGTTTCGGGTTCGAATAAATGTTGCATTTCGAAAGGCCTCGGGTTTTAGATATTACCTGCAACTTCGGAAACCCTAAACCCTAAAACCTAAGCCCTCAACCCGAATCCCTAAACCCTTAAACCCTAAAGCCCTAAACCCTACATATGAAGCCGAGTGCTGGTTCAGGGGTTTAGGGTTTAGGGTTTACTATGAGGCTGCTTGTTAACGGCCTCTTGCTCTTTAGAGGAGTGGTCTATAAGGCAGCTGTTTTAAAGATTCGGTTGATGAATATAGATCTTACCACAGCAAGCGCGGAACGACGCAACATTTTAGAGTCAAAGCGATCTCCCAAACCTTGCACCCTAAGCCTGAAGCCTACTTGGAGGCCCGGGGGACTTACGAAGTCGCCTGCTGGTAGGGTTATGGTTAGGGTAACTCCATTTAGGGTACTTATAACTCTACTTATAACCCACTTACTAAGTCCCCTGGGCCTCCAAGTAAGCCCGTCTAATCTTCTGCAGCCGAACCTAGAGAGAGCCCCATTTAAATTGCCCTTGATGAATAGAAAGAACTTACCTGGGCTCTTGCTAGGGGATTTAATTTAAGTTGCCATAAGAATAAAGAAGCCACATTATTTGCCAGAAATAGATCCCCATTTAGAGTAACCGGGTTCTTGTTAAAGAATTTACTTTTAGTTACCACAATAGGGATCTATAGTAGATAATATGGCATATGGTTTCCTTCTTAGCCATTTAAGTTAAATCCTTCAACAAGAACCCAGAGGAACTTACTCTAAACCATCGTGATTTATGCCCTGTGTAGTTGGAGGTACACCTGAACCCTAAAACCCCTCCGTCTTAGGGGTTAGGGTTTAGGGTGGAACTTTATATGGCCCAGGAAAAAACCTTTAAAATTCGATGAAGCCGCCATGTAAAACGAAGCACACAACAAGTTCTTAAGTGAAGTGGTGTCGGGCTTGCTGGGAACTGGTCAGGTGAGGGCAATTTTCTTGGCCAATGAGTCGGGGACTCAGAGAAGCACCGGCGGGAGCTTCTGCTTTAGAGACTTAGGGGTTTGGGGTTTGAGGGCTTATAGGGAGGGTTTAAGGCATGTAGATTTTATAGGGCGTAGAGTTTCTGTAGAGGCCTTATTGGGAGTGTTAGAAGGGTTTTCTGGAAGGAGGTTTACAGGGCTTTTGCCTCTGCTGTTTTTTTTCTCCTTTTTGGGCAGCTAGGTATGGGGCTTTAAAGTTCACGGTGCAGGGTGTGGGGCTTGGGAGTTTATGCTCTTCGAGTTGGTGTGTTTTGGGCCAGTTGGGCGTTCTATTCTCAAACCGAAGGGATGAACTGAAACCCCATAGGGTTGAGGGTTTGGAGAACCCCAAAAAATCAACGGTACTGCATTCTTGGGTCCAGGTAGGGCACGTGAACCCTGAAGGTTAACGGGGTTTTGTGATGAGTTGAGGACTTCAGCTGTGGAGCCTTTCCCGGACACAGGCTGATAAATGCAGATAACTAGCAGCCATACTCGCTTGCAGTCCGTTTACAGCTTGTAGACTATTATAGACCCCTGATGGCTTTTGTCGGCGTCGATGGTCAGAGCGACAAGCAGCGCCTACCCAGAAGGACTCCGACCTACGTCCCGAAGCAGCCGGGGGCTTTCGGTTTTAGGGGTATCGGGTTTAGGCGTTTAGGGGTTTGGGGTTTAGGGTTTAGGCGTTTAGGTGTTTAGGGGATTGGGGTTTTGGGGTGCGTTTTTTTTAGGGTCTCGCGGGTGTTCCAGCCGATCGGAGCTTTGGAAAGCTCCGGCTACTGTAAGGCGGCAGAAGACTGCTTCCGTGGTTGCTGTTTCGGCTGCTATAACAGCATGTTCCCAGACAGCCAATAGACCCTGTTGACAAGGGATGTTCCTTAACTCATGACTCATAATCAGAATCCTAAACCCTACAAACCCTAAATCCCTGAATAATTGAATATACATTCCTTAACCCAGCATGATGGGATCCAGTGTTGTCCCGTGAGGTACAAGACCGACATGGTGCTGAAAGCAACCAAGGCAGGCGGGTTTAAACCAAGAAGGGCTTACGGTTTAGGGTTTAGGCTTTGTGCAGAAGCCCTTACAGTACCCATAGGCTTCATAGTAGTTCCTTTTTGTCGTTTATACTTAGCCTAAACCCCAAACCCTAGAAGGTAATCCCCCGTTCCTTCGGTCATCCTAAAGTTTAGGGTCTTAGGTTCTTAGGGTTTATAGGGTTTAAGGTCCCAAAGTTTGGGTTTTAAGCCTCTTAGGGTCTTATTGGTTTAGGGTCGGAAAGCGTGGGGTTTAGGGTCTTAGGGTCTTAGGGGTTTAGGGTCTTAAAGTGTCGGGTTTCGGGCTTAGGTTCGAAAAGCTGGAATTTTAGAGTTTAGGGTTTAGGGGTTTAGGGTTTAGGGTTTAGATAGCTGGGTTTAGGGTTTAGCGTTTAGGAACATAAACCCCAAACCCGCCTAAGCCCCAAACCCGCTTTGACCCCTAGACCGAGACTTCGGGAGTTCCCCGGGGAAGTTCTGCAGGCCAGCTCCATGTCGGAATTCATCTTCGTAGAGAGTCTGGCGCCTCAGAGGTTGAGGCTTCAGGGTTTAAGGTTTAGGGTTTAAGGTTTAGGGTTTAGGGTTTATAGGGTTTAGGCTTCAGGGTTTAGGGTTTTAGGGTTTAGGGTTTATATGGTTTAGGCGTAAAGTTTTGGGGTATGTGTCAATGTTGTAAGTGTTTGCAGTGATCACTACAGTTTATGCGCAGCTTAAGTTTCGGAGGTTTAACGCTAGGGTTGAAGAGGTTTATTCTTGTGCTGATTGAGCAGGTTTTCAAGGATGCTGCATTTCATACATCTGCTGCAAAGGCTTTAATGGTTTTGATCCGTGTTTGGTAGGGTTTGTTTATTGAAGAGACGCTTCTGCTCTCTGAACAGGCTTTCAAGCGCGCCTTAGATCACACATCTCTGGAGAAGGAGCTACCGGTGTGGTTGGGTTTTGGTAGAGCACATTTCGGTAAGGACAAACGGCTTGCCAACAAGAACTGAATAGGATGTGGAGTACAGTCAGTATAAACCTCGGGCGTTTGCAGGGTTTCAAGGGTCTCAGCGGTACCTATATGAGACTTGCAAACCTCTGTCAGCCTATTATAGCTGACACGATAGACTTTCTATATATAGAGATTCAGACGCCCTAAACTCTAAACCCTAAACCCTAAACCCTGGCCGGTTTGTGTCAAAGTTCAGCGATTAGCTCCGGAATCTCTTCCGACAAGAGTGAGCACAGAGGGCGAAGAGCTCGGTTTCCTCCCAAACCCTACACCCCCAAACCCGTAATCCGGGTTTAGAGTTTAGGGTTTAGGGGAAACCTGAGCATCAAGTTTTTAGTTTTCGACCCAAATGTTCACTCCACTGGTGGTGGACCCTCAAACCCTGAAATCTGAACCGCTTTGGTAGACGTTTAGAGCAGTCTAGAACCGTTAAAGTACCTTCATCGAACCCTCGAAGGAACTCGTCAAGGGAACCTTTAGGGGTTTTAGGGGTTTAGGGTTTAGGGGTTTAGGTGGTTTTAGGGTTTAGGTGTTTAGGGTCTTGGGGTTTATGGGGGTTTAGGATTTAGGGGTTTAGGGTTTGGGGGCTTCTGTCTGGGCCCTCTCGTTCACTCTTGGATCTTTGCGTGGCCCGTGGGACTGTGCGACTTGCTAGGCCTATCGGCTTGGTTAGGGCCTTGGATGGGTGAGGGCCATCCAGCTCGTTCGATGGACTGTGGTGTGGGGCGGGGTGGGGTGTGGGGTGTGTCGTGTGGGGTGTAGGGCATGTCGGCAGTCGTGTGCCGCGTGCTGTGTGTATACAGTGTATATGTGTCGTGGCTGGTGTGTTGCTTGGGTCATCGTCTCTATCTTTCGACCTGCGTTGTCTCTTCACCATGCTCTGTGACATGCCGCGGCACCACAACAGTTGCAGGGTTTTCCAGTTTCTGGGGCACGCGCGCGCGCACGCGCGCGCGCGCGTACAATGCCGAAATGCTTGGCTTTTGTCTTGAAGGCCGTGGTCGATCTCAAACTCACAGATGCTTTAGCATGAAAACTCCTTGAGTGTTGCTGCGACATTAGTGCAACCAGAGACTCACCGTCGTCTGCTTTGCTGTGATGTGTCGTTGTTTTTTTGATTTTTAGCGTAAGAAACCCAGAGAACCCCATACCCCTTAATTAAGGAATATAGCTTAAATCATAATATTCAGGCCCCCTATAGTTTAAGTCATAATCCTGAATTAAGGGGTATAGGTATAGGGTTCTCTGGGAACCCCGAGAATAGAACCCAAAAAGTTGAACGCTCGGCTGAGACCTTGTGGGCCCCTTGGTCCTGGGGAGTATTAGGAGACCCCCTTAAAGGGGACCCTTCTTAATCCTACTTGTGGCTCTCTTAAAAGGGACCTTATTGACAGGGTCTATATCCCCCAACATTCGCCCTAATCCTAAACCCTAAACCCTAAACCCTAAAACCCTAAAACCCTAAACTTTACCTAAAACCCTAAAACCCTAAAACCCCCCCTAAATCCGAAGTCCCCCCTTGGGTCAGACCGACTCAGAGGTCGGGCGGACAAGCTCGAGCAAGGGCTTCTGGAGTCGGTTGAGGAGAGGGCTCCGGAAATGGTATGATGATGATGATTTTAGGGCTTAGGGTTTAGGGGATGGTGATGATGATGATGATGATTTTAGGGTTTAGGGTTTAGGGGATGGTGATGATGATGATGATGATGATTTTAGGGTATAGGGCTTAGGGGATGATGATGGTGATGATGATGATGATGATGATTTTAGGGTTTAGGGTTTAGGGGATGGTGATGATGATGATGATGATAAGCATTGTGCATGGGGCACCCTGTTCCCTAAACCCTGGACTCCTGCTACTGACGCAGTGCTGGACAATCAAATAGTCTTCAGGTCTTAGACTCACCGCCTTCCCACTTGCAAGCCTTCCGGTTAAGATGTTAAACCCTAAACCCTAAACCGACCCTCCCCCCAGCCCTGCGTAAACAGGTTGACTTCGGAATGTGTCAGTTTAATTTGCTCTTGCTCCCTAAACCCTAAACCCTAAACTGAGATTCTCTAAAGTACGCCTTGCTGCTCTAGGTAAAAGCCCACGCCCTTAAAGTCAACCAAGGGCCCCTCCCACGCCTCCCCAACCCCTAAACTGCGTTCTGGTTAAAGGATTCTATTTAAGTTGCTTTTATAGGGATCTATGGTAAATCGTATGGTTTCTTTATTATGGTAAATAGTATGGTTTCTTTATTATGGTAACTTAAATTAAATCCCCTAAGAAGAACCCCAGTATGCGCTAAACTATAACCCTGTCCAAACGAAAAACACCGGGCCGACACTTTCCTGGAGAGCAGCCGAAACGCCCAAAACAGGGGCCTTAATAATTAGAATAGGTTTTGGGGGGTTCCTTAATATAATGATAGTATAATGGGCCCCAAAACCCTATTCTAATTATTAAGGCCCCTATATTAAGCTCTCCTGGCTTTGCATTCTCGTGAGACTTCGGGCCTTGCAGAAAAGGAGCTCTAAACCCTAAACCCTAAAACCTAAACCCTAAACCCAAACCTATTCTTGGAAAGGAGCCGAATCCGATGAAACCCGAGGCAGTGGAAGGGCCCAAGAGTCGAAATAGGGCTTTCTTGAGGGCTTGGCGTGCAGGGCTTTAGAAGAGTTTGCGCGGTTTTAGGGGAGTGTTACAGCTTGTTTATAGAAGTTGTTGCAAGGGTTCGATGTGAGTTATATCCGCAAGGGTCTTAGTACTGTTATAGGGGATACTTCCTTAAACCCTAAACCCTGAACCCTTAAACCCTAAACCCTTAAACCCTAAACCCTAAACCCTAAACCCCCTATATATTGGAGGCACAAGGGCTGCGAATCAGGAGCTTGGAGGTCCCCTGGCGGTTTCTTGTTCTACTCTTAGGGTTTAGGGTTTAGGGGTTAGGGTTTAGGGTTTAGGGTTTAGGGTTTGTCTAACAGAAGT
The DNA here is from genome assembly GCA_905231915.1 of Symbiodinium necroappetens. Taxonomy (NCBI): domain Eukaryota; class Dinophyceae; order Suessiales; family Symbiodiniaceae; genus Symbiodinium; species Symbiodinium necroappetens. The sequence goes on from CAJNJA010017786.1 coordinate 29,512, forward strand.
TCTGCTCAGGCTGTCAGGGTTCCTTATGTTTTTTTTTTCCTTCTGGTTGCCTCGTGGCGTGCTTCGGTTCTCGTAGAGTTTACTTAGTATATTACTCCTTTCTGTTTTTTCGACTATGATGCCAAAGATTTCCTGTTTAGTGCGTGGAGAGTTTAAGGTGCAGGGTTCCATCTAGGGTTCACTTCTCAATTGCCATAAAACGGCGGCATGTTAATATTAGTACAATATACTAGTATTAATTGGGTGAGTAACTATTGTTAATTAAAATGCTAACAGGAGTAGCAGCAATATCAATTACAAAAGGCCTCGAAACCCGAATCCGAGCAAGAGGGGATGCTTCAGGCCTTGAGACGTTCTTTCAGGCGTCCAGGATGCAGCGTTTAGTCGTTTAGTGGTTTGGAGTTTTGCGGTTTTGGGGTTTTGGGGT
>CAJNJA010017787.1:226-10833 GCA_905231915.1 Symbiodinium necroappetens
ATGCATGCATGCATGCGTGTACGTATGTCTACATGTGTGCATGTGTGCATGTAGGCAGGTAGTCATGCGTGCATGTTGTGTGTGTACGTACGTAGGTAGGTAGAGGCAGGCAGGCAGGCAGGCAGGCAGGCAGGCAGGCAGGCAGGCAGGCAGGCAGGCAGGCAGGCAGGCAGGTAGGTAGGTAGGTAGGTAGGTAGGTGGCTCGGTCTGTACGTAGGTATGCACGTCACGTACCGGTCGTTTAATGTAGTGGTATGTATGCATGTATGTGTGTGTGTGTACATATAGAGTTAGGTAGATACTGTACCCTTGCCTTCTGCAGGCTTGTGTGCAGAGTGTGCAGTTGTGCACATGTGTATCCTGTGTGTGGCAGCTGCGGCAGCACCATGACAAGGGGGCGTCAGTCATGCTACAGACAGGTTGTTGCAAAGATTGCAGTCGGACAAATCCCCAAGATCGCAATGAATGCAAGAAGGGCACGGGAAGCTGCTCTAGATTCGGATATGTTAAAGCTCAAGCTTGTTCAAGACTCATAAAGTTTAAAGAGCCTCTTCATGAGCATCGATGACCCGCAGATCATGCAGCAACTCCTTCACTCCCACGCTTGAAGCCAGTGCTTATGACCTCAACTCTATTTCTTGAGCCAGAAGCTGCAAACGCGTCGCCACGCAGACGACTTGCTCAGATGGTGTGGGTAGGAGCGGAGGCTCTCGGGCAGAAGCGCGAAGCGGGTTTCGCTTCGGTTGTCAGGTCTAAACGAATGATTGCGGACGGGATACAGACACAGGGCTTTCGTTTCTCTGTCAGAATGAGCTGCACACTGCCCAACCTGAAATCGATAAATTCGGTAGTCGCCTCTGTGACCCTGCTTGGCAGCTTGACCAGATTGAATGCTTGCTTTGTAGCTTTGCGTGTTGAACCTGCAAAGCGAGAAGATTTCGTTCGTGTGCTGACCATGTCATACCCGTAAGTTCTCTGATCCTGAAGACGGCATCCCAAAGACGAACGCATGTTACCGTCTGAGGTCACTCTGAACATTGCAAAACTTCGAACCGCAAGTGCCCTGGGCGGGGCCTTGTACTCAGAGTTCCCCTTCGAAGCTTGGTGTACTCAGAGATGCCTCGACCTGGACGTAGACTGTTGACGTCGACAATTCGCTGAACACTCGGGTTCGATTCGCTCTCACTGCCAGGATGTGTTCAGCCCGGGCTACTGCATGTTCATCGCCAGGCGGTGCCATCCCTTGCACACCCGCTGGACTGCAAAGCCAAAGCGCTCAACCCAATCTGAATCCTTTAGACTCCGTGGACTCCAGGACAGGCTGAGTTTGGAGGCTTACGGTTGGCTCCGGCAAAATTGGACTTCGCCTTGTTCTAGCCGATTCAAATGAAACACCTGTCTATTTTCGGTATCACGGGAATCCTCACTTGATGCATCTCTCAGAACAGACCACAAAAGCACGCTCTGTACTCAAAGACCGTAGATGCTCAAGCCGGCACACAGGAAAGCAGCTAGGGCTATGGGAACCCGGGCCGAATAGGAGCAAGAAGAGGAAGCCTGAACGTTCAGGGCACTGGGGTGTCGTTCTTCGGTCGTTTTGCATGGCGCTCCCCTTCTCATCCTTCCTCAATCAAGAGCCATCGAGTCCCTAGAGCCCAAAGTGCACCCCGAAAGCCGGAGTCTCCCCTTAAAGCTTCGAGATTGACGAGCACAGTCGACACACCCTCAAGTCCCTCACACTCGATCCTTGCAGTCGCCGAAAGAGCCTTGCAGAGGCCCGGACTTCGCTTGAGTTCTAAGTCGGTTTGGGAGTTTTCTTGGCTCCTTTTGAGGGTTCGGCGACGGGGGCAGGTGTTTTCAAGGCTTGTTGTAAGTTTGAGATGGGTTCCAGCCTCTTCCGGTTCTTGTTTCCCATGGGATAGCAAGACAGGCATCCAAGATTCGTGACGTTGAAAGAGAGTCAGATTGTACCCACATGTCGAGAGAGATGTGTGCCCCGACAGTTACGATAGACTCGACGAGACATACGTGCCACTGCATGTAGCAGAACTTAGTAGAGTGGTTTGGACCGGGATACAGAACTTAGACGGACAAAGAACGGAGCCTAATCTACATGGGGTGCCTTGTCCAAGGGCATGTCTTCCAGGGACACAGACGCCTGCACCAGTCGGGCCTTGGGCTTCGTTTCTCGAGTGACGCTCTCCAGCCTTCCTTGCAAACTCTGACGGCCCCACAGCATGAAGAATGCAGGCAGGCAATCAGAGTAACATCCAGGTCGGAGGACCAATGAAGGTACTTATAACTTTACCTACGAAGTCCCATGATCCTCTAGTTAGTCGAAGGGATGCAAGCCACCTGTAGAAGCGTTTGCTGAACCCCCTCAGCTCGTTCCCAAACTTCAGCTTCATTGCATTCCGACTTTGTCGTGAGGGATTTCATAGGAATCTAGTCAACGGAGTGGAGGTTGAACACCATGCACACGCAATGCATCACATCCAGTCACTTGAAGTCACAGCTTTGGGGCTTTGTTGCACCTCAGCCCTGGATGCTTTTCCGCTTTTTTGCAGGCCGGCGAGCATCGTACGGCCGCTCAGCTCCAAGCCGCCAGGGGCCCAAGAAGTACTTCGGAGCCTGTGGGTTTTGCACCATGTCGGGAAAGGTGCTCAAGGGGTTATGGCTGGATTGACATGGGGTTTCTGGTTTGGAGAGTGCTGGTGGTGTCCAGTCTAGGGGTTGCCCGTCCAATTATTTCTGAATCCATCGGAGGAGGCGCGGCTGATTCTGCGAATCAGGCTTATTGATTCTTGTGCTTTCCACGCATTGCGGGGAGGTGTTCCCGTGCGCCGCTTTGTTTTCGGGTTCCCGACTTGATCTTGTTTTCCACTATAGAGGCTCACAAAGTCCAAAACCCGAAGTGCCTTAGCCTTCCATTTTGTCGAGCTCGGCAGGAGTGGCAGGCGTTGACCTCTGAAGAGCGTGCAGAACTCGAAAGCTGTGGTCAGAGGTGCTGACCGACAGCTTTTGGTTCTTAGCGGTTTCGGGATGTTTCCTGTCGCTTGTGTGGCCAGTCTCTTTTCAGATGCTTGGGCTCAAACCTTGCGTTTGTATACTCAGTCGTTGCCAGTTTCGGGTGGAACGTGTGAGGGTTTGGTACATGTAGCTATTTCAGATATAAACCCCAAAGAGTGTCTTCAACTTGTTTGTGCAACAGGCTCAGTGAACATGTTTGTCGAATGCAGCAGTCTCGGCGTTGCAAAAAGATGGGAGAGTTGGTTGGGGGAGAAGCCGAAGTGTTTTCCAGAAGTCGTGGCCTTCGTCTGGAGACCCAAGCAGCACTGCAGGTGCAGCAGGCGCTCTGCTGCAGACGTGAGGCAGACGCTCCTGCAGCAGAAGGAGTGCATCAAGCCTATTTACGATCATTCTGCGCCCTCGCTTTGCCTGCGCCGGTGCAGATTTTGGGTTCCTTGATTCGAACATGCCGAGCAAAGTCTTTCCTTGACGGACATGCTCCGTTGACAGGAGCAGATGCAGTGTCGGCAGCCAGTCCGACCAGCTCCGCAGCCTCTTGGTTTGCCGGGATTGGTAAGCTATCGATCTAGTGACGCGGGTTCTTCGGGGTTGCGGTGTAGACTTTGAGGACAGCGTGGAATCCCGTGGTCGCACGACCAACATGCACCACGATACTGTGCCGGTAGATCTTGCTCCCTCAAGCCTCCACGGCCTCATGTTCTAAGGACGCGTGTCGGCGCGAAGCACAAGCCCCTGGCGGTCCCAGTGTTCCCCGCCAAGAGGTCGCAATTGCACCTATAAGATTCGGAATGTAGGAGCCTCTAGCTTCTTATCGGTCGGTTCAGTCATCTCGGGAAGTGAGCAGTGTGCTGTCACGAGGGATGCTTTGTGCGGCCCGTTGCTGCTGAGTCCAAGTTGGTGGTTCAGGCTGCCTTGCTCAACTTAAGGCTGCATCGCGGATAGATCTAGGATCCAGACCCTAACAACTCTCCCAAGAGCAACCGGGCCAGTGCTAGGGCGGCGCCCGAAAGCTGTTCACGACAGGAGCTCCGGGGATCGGATGTGCTGGGTGAAGGGTCCAGATGTGGTGAGTGCTCAGAGCTCGCTTTGCTCACTAAGCCTTCTGTTCCGATGCATGTCACCAGGACCTGGCTGATAACCTTCGACGGCAGGCCCGGGTTGCGGGGGAGTTGGAAATTATGTACCCGCGAAGACACAGTTAAGCTTGTAAAGGACGTTCGAACCGGGTCTCGATTCCTGGGAGCGTGTCTCTTCGCCGGTCGTACAGGCACTGCCCCACGCGCGAAGGGAATACTGTTTGAGTCTGCGCAGCCAACAGGAGATCAGCTGAGATTGCTTTTTCTCTTAGTCTTGCTGCCTGTGCGTGTGTGCGTGTTTGGTTCGGCCACCCCGCACCCCAAGCCCTTTCTCCGTGGCCCCAGCTAAGTACCCGTGTGAGGGATCGTAGGGGGAAAAGCTTCTGTTCCTGAGAAGTGGGCTGTCTGGCCAAGTGCTCAAATCCAACCCAAGTCGCGCAACTTGGAGTTTCGGGTGGCACTTTTCCCTACTTGGATTGAGGGCCTCGGAGCGTCGAGCTCTTGCCGGATCTCCCCGATGACGAAAACGACGGGGGGGGAAGAGATGGCGGGAGCGAACGTTTCTGTTCGGCCGGGGTGCACCCCAGGCCACTTTCTCAAATCTGGATGCTGCCTGGGGGGCTGCTGGACTCGCCTCCGGGCCTTGCCAGCGACTGCCTTGAGGCCACGGCCGCAGCCAGGCAGCCAGGGCCTTGCGGAGACCTGGAGACGGTGCCTGGCCTGGCTTCCGCGCGTCTTCGGTTGATACTGTGTTTTTTTGGAAAAGGTTGCGTAGATGGTTTCTTTGTAGGTTTTTGTGCAGCTCCCGGGAGGTTTGGGCTCCTGGGCCTTTCCGGCTTCGAGGGTTTGTAGGCACCTTTTTCGGAGGTGGTTTGAGGTCTCATGCCTTCGGGCCTTGCGCTGTTTGTGCATTTAGAGCCTTCGTCTTAGACTGTGCGGGCCCTGCGAATTTCAGGTGTTCATCTTTCAGTGGAATGCTTTCTTGGGCTGAAGGGCCCCGGCTGACGCTTCAGGGGTCTTCGTGAGCCTCTGGCCGGAGGCCCGTAGGCCTTTGGTGTTTGGGATACTGCAATGCTTTAGGCCGCTCAGCTCAGTTTGACACAAGCCAAAAAGTTGCAGCAGGACTCGGGCTTTTGTTTGAAGTTCCTCGGAACCCCGAGCCCTGATGAGAGGAAAGTGCCCAGATCCTGGGGCCCCGGCTGTCCTTCGACTGGGAGGACATCTTCTTAGGGTTCTTGATCTGTTTCCGGATCTCAGCGGCTGCTTTTGTGCTTGTTGCACTTTTTTTTTGCAAGCCGTCCCGTTGTGCAGTTGTCTCCTCTTAGCTTTCAGAAGGCCTTTCTGGCTGGGAGGCCGCCCGTCCGCCCGTATGGGGCTTTAGTTCCAGCAGCTGACGCTGACGGTCGTGTGCAGGCTGGGGGTCTCGTCGGACAGACATGAAACGACGAACATGCAAGGATGACAACGGATGAGCCGAAGTGGAGCGCCTCATTGGACACTTCCCTCACCTTCTCGAGCTTCCCTAATCGCACTCGCGGTGCAGCGCTGGGACCTGTCGCCTCTGGAGCAAGATGTCCAGCCTGCCAGAACTATAGTCAAAGCCAATCGCCGTGTGTCATGGAGTCTAAGCCGAACGGAGGACCAGGAAGAAGGATCCGCGGAGCTCATTGTCACCCCTGCCGAGGCGAGATGCAGATACAGATTTAGGCTTTAGTTGCAGACTGGTCTGATTGCCATTGGGGTTTGTGTAGTTTGAAACTTTCCAAACTGGGGGTTTGTGTGGTTTGAAACTTTCCTCACTGCATGCAGAATGCGCTGGTTCCATGCAGCAACAAACCAGGCACAGCCGCTTGGAGGGTCGCAGTCACAACCGAGCACATTTATTTATGGGTGCAGCTTGCCTAGCGAAGCGTGAATATGTGCGAGTGAAGAACTTGAAAACGAACACAACCAACATAACACGGCAGTATTGCGGAAGCTCCCCGTGACCCAGTTCGGCAAGGGGATTCTTAGGTCAGATTGACAGACTTAATCCGTTGATGAGTGGCAGCGTGTGTGTGCGCGATCTTTGGCGTGTCCTGTAAGTGCCTGTGCTGTGCATTTACTCAAGTCAGCTTTGTTTCCGGCCAGGGCGCAGACTTGCGTGAGCTCCTGAAGAAGGACCCTTGGAGTGGCCTGTGCCTTCCGTTACAAGAAAGTCCGACTTCACCTTCCGCCAGGAGCTTCAGCGGACAATTTCGATTCAACAGGTTGGGCTTCGGTTTGTAGAAGCTGAAGAGGCAGATGAGCTGAAAACCTCAAAGTTGATTTCTCAGGCCATTTGTCGCATGCATTGGTTTCGGGCTTTTTGATTAAGTTCAGTCCAGGCCTCTCAAATTTCAAGCTGTATTGTCATCTTCTCATTTGTGGCTTGCACCCTCCATTGTTCTTTATTTTTTCATTTCCGCTCGGCCGAAACCGTCATGGTCAGGTGGAGAGCCTGAAGAAACAGCGGTTGGCCTCTGAGGCAGTTGCCGCAGCCGAGTGATCCTTGCCTCAGAACAGCTGCATACTGCAGCTCTTTTCGATTCCGGGGTTCAGCGATGAAGCTGCTACCAAGCTGCTTCGAAAGCTGTCTGCTTAGTTGCATGAGTCGTTCCCTCCCAATCGAAGGAGGCATGCTTCTTTCCCGAGCTTATGTCCTCTTTTGGGGGGAAAGTCAGTCCGTCAGTTGGAGCTCCATCGCTCCAGCTAGGTTTGCTGCACCAAGGGAAAAAGTGGCTGCAACCTTTGTTGTCCTGGTTGTAGCAGCATTGTGTTCGGGGGCATTGTGTTCGGGTTCTCCTGCTGCTGCCGCTAGCTCGTGCTTCCGCAATGTGTTGCTGAATAGTAGGGTGTTTAGTGGTCCAACTAGTGTGGAAGTCCCTTGACATCAGACTTCACACACGGCATTCAAAATCTTGTTCTTTGGTGGCTGCGATCAATGTCAGATTGCTATTCGTCAGCAGTTGCGGCAAGGGTGAATTTGAGCTACCAGTCCTCGGCAACATGTACGGCTGCGCAAGTACGGGCGTGCTCGCCATTTGAGCGGCGATAACTGCAGCTTCATAACATGAATGCTAGCATTGCCGGAGAAGTCTCTCGAAGCATCTGGCTCAAGAGCAGGGTTACTCTGTCACCTCACGACTTTTCTTAGACATGTCCGCCCCAAGGCAGGTTCAGATGGATTCCATCGACGAGACTCAGGTGGTGAGAACGAACACAGTCTTCGAATCATTATACTATTCTTACCTCCCCTGGACCCCTGGACCCGTACAAGGACTTGTTTTGAGGTCTAGCAGCTACCTTGAAAAGCCCCCTGCAGGTGATCGTGCACCATGCTTGCTGCTGTTGCTACGACGGCTGCGTCCCCGAATGCAACAACATCGGCTGCGCTGCGCAGAAGACTCTCCTGTGCTGTGAAGCTGACATTTGCTGCAAGACCGGGACACCATTCTTGTGCTGCGGATGCTGTGCCCTCCGCTGTGTGGCCCCTACGACATGCTGCAAGGTGCAAAGCCAGATGTGTTGCTGCGTGGCCGGATCTGCTCTCCCTCCGGACTCCGAAGTGCCCTGCATGGTCAACATGTGCTTCTTGAACTGCTTTCCAAAGCTCGGCATCTGCGTCAGCCTGGGGGACATGAAGAAGGGGGCCTCCATGCAGTTTCAGTCGGAGAGCTCAGCGTCTTCTTGAGTCAGAGCTGCGGCGATCCTCCCGAGGCGCCTTTTTGGGGTCTTCGAAGCGAGACCGAATCTTGAGAGTCACGTTTGCATGCATTCTTATTTAATTGCCAGCAGTCCTCCGGCATAAGCTCTGTTTGGGGACGAGCACAGCTGTAACATGCTGTAACCTGCAGAAGAGAAAAAGGCGCAGAGACAGTGAGCCAGGACATCTCTGTCATTTAATCTCACACCCACGAGACAATGTAAAAAATTGGTAGCTCGTCATTCTGGCTGCATGAGCATTTGCTCTGTCGCTGTGCTCACCTCAAGCATTTTGCCTTCCCCGCCAGCCACTTGTGGTTGTTGCTGAGTCTGGGGGATCGGGCCACTTGCTTGCAGTTAGCCGCAGATTTCATGTTGGCCTAGGTGTCTAACGTACGTTGCTGGGCAGGTGCAGGGGTCCCGAACAAGAGAAATCAATGCTAGCACTTCGGGATGGTAGCCCTGCCCCTTTTTTTAGTTGCAAGTTACGGCACGTGTCAAGAGAGGCACTCGGAATCGCTGGATCATGTGTGCCCGGGCTTGAACAAGGCTAAGAAATCTGCCGCCCCGCGCCTTTGCGGCAAGAAATACCAAGACCTCCCCTGCCAAAAGCAACCACCTGAGAATGCTGGTATAACATGCAGAACCATACAGGACCTTCCGGGCGCAGAGTGTTCCACCACACTGCGCAGCTGCGACTGAGGTGTATTCTGTCATCTGGGCCACGGTTACACTTCCGTGTAACCCACAAAGCCATGCCTCACCCTCCTGCAGCGTGCATGTGTCAGAGGCCATGTCGAACAAGATCTCTGCGGCGGCGCTGCTGCAGCTGGCAGACCAGTTTGACCGGCAGAAGAAGCCGGGGTGCCAGGCATTGCCTCAGCGAAAGCACCATCACCAACTCATAGCTGCACACCGGTGAGATTGCGGACAACAATCGTTTTCAGACCAAAAGTTTTAGCAAGCGTGCAAGATCTACAAGTGAAAAACAACAAAAGCATTGGTGTTTGCACCGATACTAGCATTAAGGACACTATTCAGGATGATCGTGACAGGGGACAACTGGCACAAATGGTACTGATTTCTTGTGTTATTAAATAGTAATGGTTGCGGTGGCAGTAGCAGCAGCAGCAGCAGCAGCAGCAGCAGCAGCAGCAGCAACAGTAGCAGGAGGAGGAAGAGGGTAGAGATTGGTAGTATCTCGCAATAAAAATGGTCTTCGAAAGACATAGGAGCACGGTGCAGAGAAAAATGATGACTGCACTTCCCAGGTTCCGTCGTCGTCGCATCGACAAACGCCTTGGCAGGACCCGAATTTTCATCATATCAGCCCCGGTTTTCGTGACAGTGCGCGAGTCGCGGAAGCTGCAGAGTCTGCAAGTGTGTGCAAGCTTGCAGGGCCACGGAGTCTGAGAGCCCAAAAAGTCCAAGCCATCTTTTGGAGGATTCCAAAGGGCCAGGAGTCGCCTTTTGGCGACTTCCCGGAGGACTTTGTTAGGCAGCGAAGCGGGCTCAGAAGGCATCTCATGATTTAGGATTTGTTGGGCTTTTGCTGACATTGCAGTCTTTGCATCTGGCAGCTCGCGGACTGTACGAACAGTTGGACTGATACGTACTGGATGCTGCAGCCCAAATCGCAATGGCAGACGTATTCCGAATCTGCAAAATAGCTCCAGCCTGCCAATCTTGGGGAACATATACCTGCCCTCCCGACAGTGCCGAAGCCAGACTTAGACGAAACGGCCTGAATCTCGGAGCCCTCGAGTTCGCTGGCAGACCCTCCTTTCCTGCGCCGCTCTCGGCGCGAGCATCCTTGGCGGCCACAGCACCACTGCCGGGCAAGATTCAGGCCTTCACGTTGCGCTTAGGGAGTACGTAAAGGTAAGATTCGGGCTTCGTTGAAAATAATGTCAGGCTAAGGGTTCAGATGGCTTGGTGTTTGCAGCCTTGGCTTTGGGTCTTGAATTCATGGGCTGGGCTTAGGAATGAGGCATCGAGAACGGAGCTTGGGAAGAGGTATTTGTGCGTGGTGTGCAATCTTCGAGCTCAGCACAAAGACGCCAAGCCTTTAAAGGGGAGAATTCTCTATCTGAATACCTCGTTTGGCTCGCGACGCGCATGCCAGTCTTCAGTTAGCTTGGGCTTGACAGCTACAAGGCGAGGCGCAAAAAAGAGGCATCGTGGTCGTCCGTGCTAACTGCTAACATCCCTGAGCTCCTGAATCCCGCAGCATCGCAGGATACGAGTCCGCGCCAGGGTGCCGCAGATGTCCGTGGGAGGCTTTTCGGGATAGTTTTCATGTTTGTGGAGCGAGCAAGCCGTAGTAGTGTGGGTAACGACAGTGCAGTGGTAATCGTAATCGTCGATATTGCGCAGTCGTAGATTCGACGTCGTAGCAGTAGTAGTCGTCGCCGTCGTCGTCTTAGTTGCAGGCGAGGTCGTAGTCGTAGTTGTAGTACCAGTCGTATTCGTAGTCGTAGTCGCAGTCGTACCAGTCATAGTCGTCGTCGCAGTAGTAGTAGCAGTCGGAGTAGTAGTAGTATTATTATTATTATTAGTAGTAGTAGTAGTAGTACTGGTACTAGTCGTCGTCGTAGTAGTAGTAGTAGTAGTAGTAGTAGTAGCAGCAGTAGTAGTAGCAGCAGTGGTAGTCGTAGCAGTAGTAGTAGTAGTAGTAGTAGTAGTAGGAGTAGGAGTAGGCGTAGGAGTAGGAGTAGCCGTAGCCGTAGTGGTAGTGGTAGTGGTAGTGGTCGTCGTCGTCGTCGTCGTCGTCGTGGT
>CAJNJA010017788.1:0-10833 GCA_905231915.1 Symbiodinium necroappetens
ATCGACTACCCTGAACCCTAGACCCTAAACTCTAAACCTGGACTTTGTACTTGATGACTCTATGCACTTCACTCTGTGACAATATGACTCTATGCACTAGATTCTCTGTACTCAAACTGTGCACTTGACTCTATGACTTTTTGTACTTCACTCTCTGACTTTACATAGCGCTAAACTCTTCGCAAATGATGCTTTCGGGCCACATGTCTTCTAGTTTTTATATTAGGGGGTTCGGCAGGAATAATTTGTCAGCCAGACACAACAGCCGTTCAATCACGCAGCCCTAAGCCCTGAGCCCTACAGCGTTAAGCCTTACGCCCTAAACCTTAAGCCCTAAACCCTTAAGCCCCAAAGCCTTAAGCCTTAAACCCGAAAGCCTTAAACCCTAAGCCTTAACCCCTAATTAAAGCCTTAACCCCTAAAACTTTAAGCCCTGAGCCCTAAGCCCCTAAACCCTAAAGCCCTGGTCCTTTCCGTTTAGTACTACTGTAGTCTTGGCTAAGCGAACAGATACGCAGATTCAGTCTGATAACGAATCTAGCTTATAGATAAGAGACTGCCTTGTCGCGAAACTATACATGTGCCTGCGCTTCACCGATTAACGATCTCGACCCCAGCAACGGTATCCCTGCAGCCGAAACCCTACAGCGTTAAGGTCTAAGCCCTGCAGCAGCTCCACAGGGGGGGTTCAGGTTCAGGCCGCAATCCTCTTTGTGAAAGTTTCCTTTCGGGCAACTCGCTCGCTCCAGCTCTCCACTCCCTTTCCAGTGGTATGCTCCTCCGTCGCATTGCCTGGAAACCTCTTTCGAGCCTTTTGTTGGTGCTGTTGCAACTTCTCAAGCCGTTTTGCAGAATTTGGCCCTCTTTCGCAAACTCGCGAACCGTGTCAAGCTCGAACCGTTTGCCCCTTTATCTTTGCGACAGGCCTGCCACACCCACACATGGCTACCTTTATGTACTTCCTGGTTGTCTTTTGGCCGTCCGAAGTTATTTACTTAAGGCATTAATGCCAGTTCAAGCATTGTTGGCTGGATTTCCTGAAAGAAATATGCCTTGCCAGCCGCCCACCCAGGTCCTTATGATGTCAACCATCGATGTACCGAAAGCCCATGGACGAGGGCAGTGCGCGCACGACACACACAAACACACATATATGCAGCCACCCACCCAGAGTTATGATTCATGCCATGCGTCCGCACAACAACTTCGATTTTATGTAGATCTAAAAGGTCGAGGCTTTTTGCTTTCTGAAGACCTTTGAAAGCTCCTTTGAAAGGCCCTCAATGTCTGCAGGGGTGCCTGAAGCTCGAAGCGGAGTGGCTGGAGCTGCCACGGGTTTCCTAGCTGACAGAAGGCTGAGGATCCTGTAAGACCCAGTTGTCCCGCGAAGGGTTGATTCAGATTCAATTCAATCATGTTAAGGATGGGGAAAGGCCTCCTACAGGCCTGACACGAATAACTGCCTTGTGCATAGTCCTGAAGACGGTCTTTGGAATCCAAAGAAAGCTGCAAGAATGTCCCTGTTCAACGCGTCTGCGGGTGAAAATAAGTGGCAGAATGCAAATCGCGAATCTTGGAAGATCGATGGCTAGTCCCACTGCATGCTACGACCACGGTAATAACACGGGAGCTGGAGCTGAGTCGGCGTCGCAGAATAGTCGTGGGAGAACCGTCGGCTGGAACGAAGCTGACCTCCGCCAATCAAAGTGGGCCCATGGCGATGCTCAGCCACGACTTGGGGCCTTCGTTCGGGGGTTGCACCCGCGAACCCCTTCTATGCCACTGCTGATGTCTCGACTTGCCTTGCGCCCCATTGGCCAGAAGCGCACCGCTTCAAGCGACTCATTATTGTCGCCGAAGACTCCTGCCACTGGAAACCGATGGGAAATGCGACTTGATTCGCTCGGTTTTTCGACATGAATGCCGCCCGCCAATTAGAGCAAGAACATTAGAATGATGAGGCAAGGGCGACAGCGATAACTGCAACGACAAAACGAAAGCCACGGATGACGGCGACGATGGTGATGATGGTGATGATGATGATGATGATATGATGATGATGATGATGAGGATGAAAAAGAAGAAAATGAAGATGAAGATGATGAAGAAGATGAATATGATGATGACGATGACATGAGGATGACATGAGGATGACGATAAGGATGACGATGAGTGACAAGGGCGATGATGCCGGCGCTGGTACTGATTGCTGTGATAGTTGAGGAATGGTAATGATGATTGATATTATTCAGTGATAGCATGTGCGATGGTAGTGGTGGTATATAGTGCTTTAAAGGTGTTGCACTTAATTACAAGCGCCTGCCATGCGGTAGAACCCATCAGGGCTGCATCCCGAACCAGAGTGGCACCTTGCTGCGAGGACCTGTCACCGGTCAGGAATCAACCATTCGGATGCTGGGGGAAGAGGAAGAGGAGCCAGGGGCAAACAACGACGAAGGCGGTGACTACGACCACCACAACGAGGAGGAGGACGACGACGACAACGGCGACTGCGACGATCACTGACGCTGACAACCGCAACGACCACGATAACCACGACGAACACAATCACCACGTGTCGGCGTTGCTGACGGTGACAATAACGACGACGGCGGCGGTGACAGTGGTCCTGGTTATGATGGGAAGTACCTTAGGGATCTTCACACAATGGTGACGACCGCGCAGCATTCCCCCGCCTCTTGAAGAGACTTTGGCAACCAGTTGCGTCTTGCAGCCTCCAGCGAGCGTGCACTTTCAGGCGGGACGGATCTTGGCCTTCACTTCCTACAGTGCCTGTGCTGAAGTTAGCATGGCGAATGATCTCGGAAACCAAGAATCTGGCGGAACCTTCTGCCTGCGTTGTCGCAAGGCTTCTTTTGCAGATACTCTAATCCGAAACAAACCCTAGAAGGCTTGAAAAGCTGAGGATTGAAGCGCCACATGCGAGGGGACCACGTCGGAGCCTCTGCCCAGAACCCTGCAGATGCCAGCGCTTCGGAGGCCTTGGACGGACACTTAGACGTGGAAAAGTTCGAACTGAAGTCCTTCTCGCACCTCGAGGACTTCCGGCTGCCCTTGGAGCTCAGCGCTGCCTCCGAACGCTAGCAACTTCGCCTCGGCAGCTTCGGAGGCAACAAGATGGCGCTCTCTCGACCTTGGACCTTCACAGTGCGAGAACTTTCTGTTCAATGCATCATCTTCGTGATATGTCCTGTTCATATGCCTCGATGGTAAACCTCACTTGAAGTCGCTCTTGAAACCTTCCAAACTCCGAAGGTCATACAACTTCCTAGTAGGAAAGAAGCAGTCGCTACAAGCATCTGAGAAATTGCATCTAGTGAATCTAGTGCATACAGAGCAAAGTGTTCAACAAGCCTGCCGCATTGTGACAGTCGGCTGCGGTATGGTTGTCAAAGTAAGTCTGCTCACCGGACCAAGGTGCCATGAGCCACTCCACCTCGTCACTGCTCGTTGCTCGCGAACTGCCTGTCAGTTGGAACATGTGTCATGGCAAATGTACAAGGACTATGCTACACTGCTACACGCACTGTTTTTACAGTGAAAGGACCCACCACCTGTCGGTCTGTCTTGCGCCATCTGGAAGGCACCGAACTCGTATGCCTTGGCGGCTGACTCTTCGGTTTGGCTTTGAGTAAAGCAACGACGGAGGCTAGTCACTCTGATGTAAGCAGGAAGTCAGACGAAGTCCGGTGGCTTCACCGGGTTGTGTTCCTATGCGAGTATTTGCCAAGGATCGTTGAGCCACTCGTAGCCTGAGCCGCACTGACAAAGGTCGCTTGCAGCACTAAGCAAATTTCAATGTGGGATTCGGTTGGGCTTGTTGAGCGTCGATGAAGCTCTTGCTGCGGGAGTCTCACAACCTTTATATGCTCCTTTTTGGGAGAAGGCCGGATCAACCAATTCCCGATGAGAAAGCGGCCCACTCCCAGTTTCTTGCCTTCCAGATGCAGCGGCGATGCAGCGGCGAGTTCCGCCTTCTTCTCTCAACTTGGGCCCTAATGCATAGCAGCACTGCGAGTTTACACGTTCTGGTCACGAGGCTTTTCAACTCCCAGCACGCATCCACGGGATTTTTATTTAACAAGTTCACTGACAAACCTCACGCAACACCAAAAGAAACACACGGCCAACGTCGATCCGCCTATCAGTTGCATCGAGAAGAAGTTAAAGAAGTGAAGCTCTGAAGATTCTGAAGACTCGAAGCGCTGAAGCTCTTGAGAACTGGAGTCCGGGGAATCAAGCTTCGCTGATTCCGAAGACTCGAGCTTCAATTCTTCGCGATGCACAAACCAGCCTTCCCGAACCACCCCTGGCCTGCATTCGATCCGCTGTGTAACAGTATCTAGGCAAGCCGATACCTTCGCTGTTCTGGAAGCCTCAAATTGTAGATGCGACCAGCACCCTTCAAGGTTCTGCGCCAACTGAGGTTGCACTTCGTGACTCTGCTTTCTGGGCCTCAAGAGCCAGGCGAGAAGTGCCGGCGAAGCATCGTGGCGGAGATTGCTTCAAAGGCGTCCCCGTATAGTACGCCTTGGCCATCGTGTCCGAGAGAGAGGTGACGGAACCAGGATACTAAACTTCCTAAACCAACAATCACACACCCTGGACCCTGGAATGTCTTTCACATGTAGCTTGGCCCAGCCTGTAAGGAAGCTGTTCAACAATACATCCAGCCTACTGGGCAGTATTTTGCCCTTTTATGTGGCATGCTCGAATAAATCTACCCCCGCGTTCAGATTCATGCAGCAGTTGACTGCATGGGATTCTCGAGACCGTTGTTCGCTGACGCCTCCTGACATGCGAGTGTTGCAACCATTCGGGTACAGTGCTGTCAGCTGCTGGCATATCCGTAACAGTGCTTTCCGAGTACGATGTGTCATCTGAGATGTCTGACGTGTGGCAACTGTCAGACCATTCCCTGAGGGTCCCAACTCATACAACAAAGCTCACTGGCAAGATCTAACCCAGCAGGCCATTCTTTTAGGTTCTACTGCGAAGCCAGGCTTCGAAGCTCTCTCCCAGCTGCCCTGCCAGGCGCAAAGATCCAGCTGCTCGAGCAGCATCAAGGAGCAGCTTGCGCTGCACCCAGCCTGTCTGGAGCTGCTGGATTGCTCGAGGATGGTCTTACGTCTTGCCATATCTTACCAGAGCCCAGACTGCTTTGCAGGCCTCGACGTCCGAGTGCCCCGGTACACATGCGACCGGTTCCCAATAACGTCGTTCCAGGGCCTGCATCCTTCCAAGGAAAGGCTTCTAGGAAGGTACAGGTCATCAGAGACAGCCATCTCTACAATGCTGAAGTCCTTGGCCCATTCCAGTATCGCTTCCTGCCGAGAACTAGGCACAGATCATACAACCCTGCCTGTAGCACATGCCTGCAGGTAGACTTAAGTATCGTACCAACCGTGCCACCCCAATATTTTGCGACAAACGCTCAGTCTGCGACTGCAAAAAGGACCATTACCTTACCATGGCTTGAGGGGCTCGCCTCATTACGAGTACAAGTTACAGTCTTCTCGGAAGGCGGTCAGCACACAGAACCCTTCGCCAGGCCATGGCCTGCCATGCTGGGCTGTCGGGCTTCAGCAGCGGCCGGCGGTCATGAAAAAGCCTGGCACAAGGATCATTCGGAGCTGAGCTGAAACTAAGGATTCAGGTTTGTCTAGTGTTTCGTGGGGTTAGGGTTCGACAGGGGTCTCCTTATCAGGCCAAGCAGCAGCAGCTGTACTTCGCTTCCCACTGCAGCAGCAGTCGGGCTCGTGCCAAGCAGCCCTGCACAAGAAACGGTCTCCCGCCAGCGCAACTCTCGCCCCTGCTGGGCCCCGCTCAAAGCAACAGCTACGTCCGGTCTCAGCTTCGCCAGATCGCCTCGCTGGTTCAACGTCAGATTCCACGCCTCGGCCACGACAAGGCTTTAAGAGGCTCCTCTGTACCAGGGACCCGTACAGCTTCTGGCCTCTCCACTGACCTCCAGGTGGTCCAAGCTTAGGAGCTCCGCACCGATTTGAAGTTGCCTGCACATCTCAAGGGCTCCGAAAGGGATGCACAGACTGTTCAGAGGGTCAGCTTCCGTGGCAGCGGATGTGGCAGACTGTAAGATCTCGATTCATGAAAGAAGTGGAAAGCTTTCCCGACGAAGAGGAAAAAAACAATGAAGAGAGGCAGCGGCTATCATGATACAAGTAGAGCTTTCAGAAACCCTAGCATGCATCAGTGCGGGGTGGCTCGCCTGGCAGATCCATTACCATGTGATTTGTCTTCGATCCTTACTAGAACTGCTCCTGAGTTGCAGCGCAATTAATCGCTTCCCTCTTTTATTAAACACCCCCCTACTAGTAATAATGAAAACCCATTGGGGCGACCCTTGGAGCACAGTAAGAGCAAGACCAAAAGCAAGAGCAAGAGCAGGAGTTAGAGCAAGAGTAGGAGCAAGAGCAAAAGCGACAGCATCAGCAAGAGCAGCAGCAAGAGCAAAGCAAAAGCAAGAGCGGAAGTAAGAGCGAGAGCAGGAGCAAAAGCGGGAGCAACAGCAAGAGCAGGAGCAGGCGCGAGAGACGCAGCAGAAGCAGGAGCAAGAGCACGACCCCTCAAAAGTGGCAGTAGAGATAAAAATACCCCCAATAGTAAAGATACTTTCCGTGTCGGGGGGGAGCCCCATTTAATATTTGGGGGAACAAGATTGTGTTTTCGTATTTGTGCAAAACATGAACATGTCTGATCCAGTTGTTTCGTGCCGTTGGTGATTAGTCCAGGTTCTCGACAGAGACTTACCTCTCCTTCTTGGAGCGCTAAACCCGAGACAAGGTGTCTCTCGCCCTCTCATCGGCACCTGCCCTTTCATTCCCATGCGCAGGCACTTCTCCACAGCACCTTCTGGGTAATCATACAAGAGACACCCCAAGACTGCAGCTCCCTCGGCACCATGTCTCTTACCGGATACAGTCAGTCTTCAGTGCAGTTCTTCACGCCTCTGCAGAAAGAACTGCAGTTGTACTCTGGCGCTGAGGCTGCGAGCTTTTAAGCTCGTTGCGATGCAGTCTTGCGGCTTAACCTGCTACGTATCGAGGCACATCGGCCGGTTGCTAGACTCCTAGACTCATCTTGACTTCTCTTATAGAAGCAATGCCAGTCGCCTGCTCAGAACAAGTCTTGTGAGTTTCGAGGGCTCCGCCAACCGACTGCCACAAGGTGGCCAAGGCCATTTTTGTCCCATGGCAAATTCGCATAACGAGGCCGCGCGCCTCGCACTTCACCCGGCAGCACCTAAACCATGCCTCATCGAAATGGAGACCGCTACCCAAGCAGGGGAGCAAAGTCTGGAAGTGCTTACTGCCGCAGCCAGGGCCCACTTTCGCAGCGAGATCGCCTGCTTGTCATGAAACAGCAATTGAGCATACGAAGACCTTGACCCTGACTGCACCGCAGCTGCAGCATGTACAACTTAGGTTGCGCCGATTCATCAGCTTCAAGCGGAGGCCACGACGCCAAAACGAACGTCGTAACCTACACGTCAGCTCTGCAATTGCAAAGGTAGGATAGGCTGATGGCTGCGCTCTCAACGCGAGGCGCCTTTTGCGTCAGTGATTCAGTTTGACAGTTCCCGGCGCTTCGCGGACAGCTGCAACCACCTTCAAACTGACACAGCACCGCTAACTCATAACTTCGAAGAGGCGAAGAACTGCCTCTGGAAAAAATACCTCACCATGGTCATCTGACATGCCCCGTTTCAGGCAGCTGTGGCAGGTAGTGGGAGTGAAAGCAACATGTTCATGCCTTCACTTCCCTTGAAATCGTGTGCCCGAGAACATCGAGCACCCGAGTATTGGCGACTACAGGTGTGCCCTCTCTCGCTATCGGCTACGTAGAGAAGCTCTGCCATACTAAGCAGCCTTTCGGTTTACTTGTATCAAAAAATGCCCCAAGCGACCCTGGGATTGAAGCATGAAGCCGATAAGCTGTTCGACAATGTGCTGGCCCTTGTAAACTGCAAGATGCCAGATGAAGATGCCCCGCTTCAAGAGTTTGCCGGAGATCTAGCTGAAGCTGCCAGGATGAAACAAGACGCAGAATTGAACATCAGGCTGACATGACAGGCTGGGAGTAGCAGGGCATCCGACATGTGGTGTCCAGCTGGCAGACCAGCCAGGAGCGAAGTGTGGAAGCACTTAACTGATGACTACTTCACCCACTCTGTGTGGGCTCTGTTCAAAACTGCACCATACCGCACCCCGCAGCACCGTGGAGCACACGCACGACGGCCGTCCAAAAAACACGTCGTGACGTTAGGCCTTCGTAAAGACGTCGCCCGTTTGCATTGCTCTTATCTTTCTATATTGTGTTGCTACGAAATGCCCTCCTAAATGACAGGATGGAATGCCGATCCGAATTAGAAGGCGGCGGGCTGTCTGTGAACAAAGGCCTTCCAGGCGCGGCTCAGGCAGTCTGTACTGCCTTGATCGGGGCATCAAATCCGGAATCTTGCCTCGAGGTTTTAGGGGGGCCAAAGCAACGTCAAGTGGTTCCGAAGGTGTCGAGGACAAGCATTGTTGCTTCCTGCAGGCTGCAACCGCAATCCAGAGGGCAACAGCTCCATCGACCAGCGTCACTGTCGCCATTCCTAGACCTCCAGAGCTCCTGGTGGCTCTGCATGGCGACGGCCATCGGAGTAAGACCTGCAGGTTCAAAGTGGCCAGCATTTCCGCGGGATTCGGGTCTGGGCGTAGGCTTCATCTCGGAGTGTGAATCAACTGCACACTGCAGAGTTGGTCTTTCGTACATGGGTGAATTGCTGCTGCCAGCATTGATGTCAGGATTGTTGACGAAGCAACCTTGTCCGATGCACAGTGCTCATCACTGTCTGGCCTGATGCATTGGTGCGGTGCATGCTGAAGCCAAACTCAAGCAGATACTCCAACCTGCACTGCTGGCATTCGATTCAAAGGCGACGGCTCTCACTCGGCCAACCGGGTGCTACTCCACAGCAGAAACCCTAAGACAATGCCTCATGTGTATTTTATGCCACGATGTTCTGCTATTGCTCAAGTACTTCTATCGTGCCTCCCACAACCAAGCTGGCATGTGGCTTAGTATTTAAATTTATGGGAGCACCAAGGCGACAGCACATCACTTTAGTCTGATAGGAGTATGCAAGACTGTCCACCGACCTACATCTGGAAACATAGCTGCAATTGCATTGTCATATGCGAATCGTCCCGAGCCATTTTCTTGCAAGGAGCAGCTCTGCATGCCCATATCCGGCTGCGTAGTGGACGCAGCTGTTGTCGAAGCTGTCCTTGAGACCGATGTCGAAGACAAAGATAAGACCGAAGGCCCCAGGTAGCACCCCGCATGACTACGCGCGACCGGTGAGCTGGACCTAGAACTCTTTTCAGGCGTCTGCTTTCAGCAGCCAAGGCACGACGAGTTGTGCATCAGCTCCTGAGGCAGCCGAGCTGTGTCAGTCAAGAGGAAATTATGTCCCGATCCTTTGTACACTGGCAAATGCAGACCGAGCAGCCTCGTTCGATGAGGAGCTTCGCGGCTTCCAAATGCCCGGCCCATATTGCATACCCCAGAGCAGTGATGCCCTGCATCGCAATGATGTTGCTGTAGGAGGAAGATGCAGCTGAACAAGAACATGACCACGAAGAACAGGGACAAGGACGACAAACGCAGAGGCAGCAGCAGCAGCAACAACCACCACCACCACCACCACAACAACAACAGGAAGAACAGCAAAACAACGGGAAAACAGCAACAGCAACGGCCACAACGACGACCATGGCAGCTGATCAGCAGCTGTGAGGTTCGTGCGCGAGAAAACTTTGAAAATGCCCCGGAGGCCTCCGCAATCATCGCACAGGGAAACAGTTAGATCAATTTACCTCCTGCCTTGGAATCCTGATAGTCCACAGGCTCCTCACGAGTCTCGCGACGCCTGAGCTTGGAAAACTAACGGAAGCCCTGTCGCTTGAGCTGGTGGATCCGACTAGTCCATCCTGTGAAGCATGCCTAGGGAGGAGACAGCTTGTTTTTGAGACTGCCGTGCTGCTTGTGCACTGGCTGCTGGCAAGCATGACGCTCGCCGAAGAGATGAACAGGTTACATGAATGCGTGAAGCTTGCAAGCCAAGCTTCTGGAGTAAGAGCTGGAGCAGACGCACGTCACCTTCCTTGGCTACCTGAGTTGAGCAGGGAAGTTTGGACCTTCCCTCACATGAGCTCGGAACGGCAGGCAATGATCAAGCTAGCTACATCATGATTCTAGCTCCTGATAGGGCAAGCATTACTGATCACATTACTGATCACGGTCCCCGGCTGTGAACTACCTCTACCACTCAAAATCCTCCAGACATCAGAAATGACAATACTACTGCTACGATAACGTCGCTTGACAAATCGGTTCCTTCGGGATTGTTGTCATGATCCTGTCGCGATCCTGTTGGTCTACTGTACTTACAGCTCATCCTGTTGCCTGTACCAGTCGTCTACATCAACATCGGTCCGATTTTGTGCGACGGTGATAAACACTGGCGTGAATGCAAACATACAGACATATATATATATATGTATGCTTGTATGTGTGTATATAGGTATATGTATACACATCTACAGCTCTATATATATATATGTATATCAGTTTACACGATCTCCACCACTCGCACAACTCGCTGAACAGCCCTGGATCGCAGAGTTCTTTTTCCTTGCGATCGAGACGTGGGACGTGATCGCGTCATAGATCGGATCATCAAAACTTCACTCGATCTTCACACGTCCGATCGGAACCCCGATCACCGGGTGTGCGCATCGGCAT
>CAJNJA010017790.1:0-10645 GCA_905231915.1 Symbiodinium necroappetens
TAACTTCTGTTCATACGGAGATAACCGATTCGCAAAACCACAGTCCACACTTGCTGCACCCCCGTGAACTCCATGTAGTGCGGCAGCGGCCAGCTAGCTCCATACCCGAGGCTAAACCCGAGGTTTGTCTAAAAATGATAGGTGCTTTGTTCGGAAGTTCCTGCAGAAGGTTAGATCTCGGTTTCAATGCAAAGTTGTCACATGTTCCGACCTCAGCCTGGTACAGAGGGCCAAGGGCCATCCCCGAAGCCCCAAACCCCAAGCTAAGCTTACAGTCCCGCTCGAACTCAGACCCGAATCCCTAAAGCCAACAGAGCCAAAACCAACAAACACAACTTGATTGCCGATCCCCTGCCCCATAGCGCTCACTTGCTTCTGCCCGGCGAGATGAAGAGCCTCGAGGACATGGAGCTCGAGTTCCCGTTGCCAGAGGCGGTGCTTTAGGTTTTGGTTCAGGGTTTCCGTAAGGGGTTGGTGTTCGGCTTTGAGATCGCGACACGCGAGGTCTTTTCTGTAACTATCCGCAGCTTATGCTGCTGATGATGGTAGGATTAGGCTTTCTTGCTTAAACAGGCTTCAGGGGAGCTCGCCGTTGCAATCCGACCTGTTCAGTGAAAGAACCAAAAGTAGCTGAGCTGGTGACGATAGGCACCACAATTGTTTCAAACAGTAGTTTGACCACTCGTTTGTTCATAAGTGTTTTCTGCTGGCTAACATGTACTGCGGAAGTGACAGGTTGCTGCAGTTGCTGTTGCTGTCGCCGTCACCGCTGACGTCCCCGTGTTCCGGTGCAGCAGCTTGTTTTGCCAAGGGAAATGCCTGCTCCGATGTTTGCAGTCTGCGTGGGCTGCATCGTTGCGCTGCGAACGCCTTCGCTGACGTGTGTCCACCGCTCGCCTGCGGCCTCGCCCGGCCCTTCGCAAGGTCGCGTTCCACTCCGCATTCGCAGCCTTTCGGCACTGAAGCGCTTTACAAGCTCCTCCGAATTCCTGCAAGTCGCCGCCAAGTGCACTACCAGGCTTTCAGTCGATGCTGTCGGCTGTCGGTGCCTTGACCATATGTCCCGCCGGGCCGGGCTTGACGGCATCAGGTCGTGTCCTGAGCTCGTCCGCCAGTGTTTGCAATGCTTTGGGCCGACTGCGGCGTCGAAACCGAAGTGTTCCGAGCAGAGGGTAGCGAGCAAGGAGAGCTGCGTGTGAGTCGGCCTCGATGCTCTCAAGTTTTGGAGACGTTGTGGTTTTGACCAGTGCCCCGAGCCAACTACCTCCTCCGAGTGCTCTTCATTGTTGTTTGAGCATGCCGTTGTACGACCCTAAAGCTGTACACCGTAGCCATATATAAGATAAGCGGTGAATCTCGGAAGGATGTGATGGAGAACCTGCTGGATACCGATTCGGAATCCGATAGCGACGACAGCGACTTGCCCAATTTACATAGGACAGGTGGCTGATGATTTTCGCAGGTCACGGGCTTTAATGTGTTTCTCAAACGATCCAACAGAAGATTTGGCCTTGGGGGTTTCCACCTGAGACACTTTCAGGAGTCGTTATTAGATTGTGTGTTGCAAAATTTGGGGCTTGTGATTGCTGGAGTGCGTGGTTGCTACCGAGCTTAAACGAAAAACCCCATCACTACGGAAACACATCCTGCCGTGTGGAGAGAGAAGGAGAGGGAGAGGGAGAGGGAGAGAGAGAGAGAGAGAGCTGGGCCAGAACCGACAATGCTCGGAGCCCGGCTGGTGAGAACAGCACAGAGAAGGGGTCAGCACGCACCAAGAGGACCACGCGGGGCGTTCTACTTGCAGGGTCATGTTGTGTAATAGGACTTGTTACGGAAAGAGCTTGGTCCACAGTGCTGATACCCTTCGGCAGTTTCACGCCGACCACTGGACAACGGACAGAGGCGTAGCGCGAGTGCGCAGGGGTTGTGGGGGAACCCCACGCCCCAAACGCCCAGCAATCAAGCAAGAGAGAGAGAGAGAGAGAGAGAGAGAGAGAGAGGGGTCAGTGGTTCAAGAGACCGGGGAGGCTCCCGCCCCTTTCTCTTTCTTCTCTCTCTTTCCTTGCTTGCCAAGTCAGACCCGGGGGATTTCGGAGCTAACCTCGAATCCAAATTCCCCCGCTCCGACGCGATTGCTACAACAACGAGGGCTAGTCCGCGTTCTTCCAGCCGCAGGTCCGGGAGGGGGAGATCGTAAAGGACGGTCCAGAACAAAATCTCTGGTCGAGGCGGGCCGGGGGCTTGTCAACTGCTACTGGAAGGATAAGGCGAGCCTGCGAGCCAACGAACCTGTTGGTGAAGACCAAGGACGCCTCATTCGCTGGGCGGGGGAGACGGACGGATCTTACTTTCCGAGAACCCTGCCAGTCTCTTTTCTGTCCAGCCGAGCCCGTTTTGGACAATGCCCAAAGGGGGGAGAGTCAGACACCCCATGAACCGCGGGTGCGCACTCGTGCGCGGAGTGGGGTGATGGACCGCCCCTGTCTGGTAGGTAGAGCGAGCGAGAGAGAGAGAGAGAGAGAGAGAGAGAGAGAGAGAGAGAAAGAGAGAGAGCGAGAGAGACGGAGAGGGAGAGGGAGAGGCAGAGGGAGAGCGAGAGGGAGAGGGAGAAGGGAGAGGGAGAAGGGAGAGGGAGGGGGAGGCTTTGAGGTTGTTTGGGTCGTGACGCACGTGTTGATTCCGGAAAAAACCTCAACCGCTCAAGCCTAACCGAACCCCTGAGTCCCTGATCCCCTGAGGCCTTAAGACCTTTCACATAATGCCTTGTACCCCAACCGAATTTTTTCAACCATAGGTGCTGAAGCTTCTCGGTCCTTTAAGGGCGTCCTGCCTTTTCTCGTGACTGTTGCTGACTCGTGCCATGCTCTGCCCGTGATGGAATGGTGGCGAAGGTCTCGAAGTGCAGTAAATCACTTGTTAGATACCAAAGGCCCGCTGCCGATGCTCGGAGTCAGGGCTTTCGGATTTCAAGATCCCTGGGATACGCGAGGATCGTTTATGAAGAGCAAATAATTTCTATGTGACTTGCATGCAACTCCATGCCCAAACGGTGTGCGCCTTAGCATTGCCGATGAATTGGGCCAGCCGGAATTTCGGGCTGAGACCACCTGTATCCATTTTCTTTTTGTTACCTTGCCTCGCGGAACCAATGCGGAAAGCAAGGAAACGCCCAAAAAACTCTTGGCGTTTTCAACGAGCAAAAATGAAGCAACCACAGACCGAGGCCAGCTGGGATCTTGCTACCTGTGGAGACGGGGCTGCAAGGCTGCTGTGTGTGGCTGAAGATGGCACAAGCTTGGTCTTTTTTTGTACGAGGTTTATAAGGGCTATACGAGTGTGTGGGTTGTTGTTGGGGGCTGGTTGGGGGCTGGTTTGGGTTTATGGGTTGAGTATGTCCAGCATGCGTAGGATTGTGGACTGACATTCGGATTATATCGGCCTTTGTACACACCTTCGTCTCAGGGTCTCTGAATCCAGAGTCTATTCACCCGGCATTTCCGGTAATCCGGACATATAGTTGCTGACTGCACTCCGGCGAATGGAGGGGACTCGAAAAAGCGAACATGCTTGCTGCTTTTCCCATGAGCCCCGAACTGTCAAATCTGTGATCCTCTCGTCCCGACATTGGCTCAGCAGCGCTGGTGGGCGAAGGATCCAGACTTCGCCATGTTTCCAGGAGGACGGAAGCCTGCCTGGCATGAACACTCCAAAAAGAATGATCCTCATCAACTTCTTGCAGTCGCCAAGGAACGACTCCTCACTTGAAGTTTGGAGACGCAGTCGCGGCAGTACTCTAGGAGTCTTATAAGCAATTAGGAAATGCCGAACCTCAGCACAAGGCTCAAGACTGTAGGAAGCCCATCAGGAACCAGAAGTGGGTGTGATATCCCCACTTTCTTGGCGTATTGGGGGAATTGCGGGACATCCCAGCCCTTTGATAGTCACCAACAGTATTTTGGGTCCAGATTTAATCGTTTCGGTCTGAGACTTCATGGCTATTCGGGTGAGAACATCAGCAGACCTCTGCACCCAAGACGACTTCGAGATCCTGGACGTTCGGATGTTGTGTGTAGCGGCTTCAACCGTAGGAGCTTCAAGTTGTGCCTGTGCCTGGAACTCCACGCCTGGATTAGGCCCCAGGCCTTCAACAGCTGAGCAACATCGCGTAGCAAGGCGGCAGCATTTAGGGTTGAGGTCCAGCGGTTTGGGTTTGGCAGGGTGTAGTCGCGTGTACTGACATCTTTACGAGAATCTCGGGACTTTCAATCGTACGTCCTGGG
Organism: Symbiodinium necroappetens; assembly: GCA_905231915.1. Lineage (NCBI taxonomy): Eukaryota > Dinophyceae > Suessiales > Symbiodiniaceae > Symbiodinium > Symbiodinium necroappetens. The sequence goes on from CAJNJA010017790.1 coordinate 4,281, forward strand.
TACAAGGTTTACCTGCGATGAGCCGGCGGGTGCGTAGGCACAGATGCAAAACCCAACAAAAAACAAGTCGGAACTTGCAAACCCAGAAGGGGAGGACCCTTCAATCCTGGAGCCCAAAGCCTTAGTTGCGCACCTGCCGATAAAATAAAACTGCTCAGAGGACTGCCGCAGCGCCCCGGGGGTGCCCCCGGGATGCCAGGCAAGTTTGGGCTTCTGAGTGTCTGGGGTTTAGAATCCCTTTCGGAATTCCAGCTCCGTGTTTCGGTAAAAACTTTGGTGTTGATAGTGTGTCTCATCTCTCGAAGATGCTAGCATGACGATGTATGGTTCTAGGATGCAGGCTCATTTGTTGAAGCTTGCATATAGCGCTTAAGGACAACAGCCGAACGGCATTTTGAAACCATACAGTGTTGCTTCAGCTGCTTCGGCAGGGTCTGGAACGAGTTTTCTGGTGGCATTGAGGTCCACGTTGCATCGTAGGATCTCAACTCATGCAGGGCTAATGACGGCTAATGGTGCAGGGTGCAGCGCTCGAATTGTCATCGTGGAGCTCTGCCGTATGAGGTGTGCCCCCCGGCATGCCGGGGATGATGCCGACCGCCCCGATGATGGGCGGCATGCGTCCGATGATGCCAATGATGCCCGGCATGATGCCTGGTATGATGCCGGGCATGATGCCCATGGGAATGCCGGGCATGATGGGAATGCCGGGCATGATGCCCAACGCAGGGTCCGAGCCTCAGCTCCTTGCAGTCGGCTCGGGCTTTTTGTGTCGAGCATGGAATCCTAAGGGTGACGGCGTCATCCAGGCCTCCGACACCATCAAAGGCCAAAGTCGAAGAGGTGAAGAAGGACAGTTCGCTCTTGTTATGCCACCAGTTTTGCACTGCTGTTCGATGATCGTTCTCTTCATAATCTCGAAGGTTCGATATCGGGTCTTGGCATTTGAAAGTCGTGGACTGCCTACAGTGCGAAGATGCCTAAGACCCGGCGTTATAGAGCTTATCGATCCTGAACCCTATATAAATATTATAAAGCTTGGTTGTAGAGCACATGCACTTGGACTTGGCATGTGCAGGCTCTGAGGAGAGCCCAACACCCCTTTAGTACTCGAAGGCCATGGACGTGCATGAGGCCTTCGGCGCCTTGCGTGACCTGCTGGCCCGGTTTGACCCGCAGAAGACCAACCTAATCCCCACGTGCCAGTTGCGCCAAGTGTTGTGCCGGGTTTTGCCGAAGCAGGCCGAGGACTGGGAGATTCTCTTGCAAGACTTCGCCGTGGGCTCTTCCACCGATTATCAGGCATTTCTTGCATCCCTGCAATCCGCGGCGGCATCGCAACGCAGCGCCCCCGTCGAGGCCCCGAGCCCGAGCCTGCAGGAGACGCAGGAGCAGCTCCAGGCTCTCCAGCGCGTCCTCCGGCGACAGCCCTTGGAGTTCACGGTGGGTCAGTATAACATCCTGGCCGGCTACATGGGAAGCAACATGGAGCCTTGGTTTTTGTACGGTGTAGACATGCCTCCGGAACGAAGGAAAGAGATTCTCAGGTTGCACGGGGAAAGGCTCCCAGATGGAAAGCCGGCCAACCCAGGATGGCCCAACTATGTGAAGGGCGTTCTGACGCCGGAGGAGATTCAAACTGTGGAGGAGACACACCACCGTTGCTTCGCGTGGGAGGTGCGAAAGGACCGTCTGCTCGACCAGATCCGTGAGATGGACTGCGATTTGCTGTCTCTGGTGGAGTGCGACCACTACGACGACCACTTCCGGCCGGCGCTGGAGAAGTTGGGCTACGACTCCACCTGGCGCAAGCGGCCTCGACCGACAAGCGACGACGGTTGTTGCGTGGCATGGCGGCGCTGCTTGTTTGACCTGGTGCAGGCAACGGCGGTTGAGTTTGTCGACAAGCTCTGCCCTGTTCGGCAAAAGGTCTTCAAGGACCGCATCGCTGTGGTGGCGCTCTTGCAGTCCAAGATCACCGGGCAGAAGGTCATCTTGGTTTCTACGCATCTCCAGCGCAACCCCGAAGATCCCAAGCAGGACATGCTACGGGCTCGGCAGGTTGGTCAGGTGCTACGGGTGCTGGCCGACTTTGTGTACTCCTTCCCACCTTCCTCGGGGGTCGCAGAGGCACCCGTGATCCTGACCGGGGACCTGAACTGCACCTCCTTCGGCCGGCTTCGTGGAGTTGCCAACACTATCTCTCTGCTTAACCGGGAGGTGCGGCTTCACCCCTTCACCTTCGACTGCTCTGATGCACCCACGGGAGTTACGAGTGTCACCATGGCCCGATGCATGCGGATTGATGCCATTCTCTACCAAGCGCAGTGTTTGGAGCTGGTGGATGTCCACGAGATCCCAGACATCTCTTTGGAGCAGCCGATCCCCAGTGATGAGCAGCCATCCGATCATGTGCCCATCGTGGCACAGTTCCGGTGCAGGAGCAAGTTGCACACATCGCGGCAGCTGGCGCGTGAGTGGTTCCGCAACATGGCGGGCAAAGAGTCCCAGGTTCCCTTGAATCAGCGGCAGCTGGACAGTGCCTTCAAGCTTTACGACTACGACGGCACTGGCAGTGTCTCCCTAGCCAACCTTCGGAAGGTTCTTGGACAGCTCTTTGACATCCTGCCCGATGCTGCAGAGGAGGTTCTAAAGCGCGTCCCAGAAGAGATGTCGCACAAAGACTTCGTAGAGTTGTACTTGGGAGCAGTGAAATCAGCTGGCCTGCCAGGTCTAGAAGATCTGCGAGAGGCGTTTGCGCTGTTCGACAAGGACAACAGCGGCGCCTTAGACCTGCAGGAGCTCCTGGCTGCCTTCGAGGAGTGTGCTCCAGCCAGCATTCAACCTGAGACGATCACCGCACTTTTCGATGCCATGGACGCCAATGGCGATGGCACGGTGGACCTGGAAGAGATGATTGCCTTCCTGGCCAAGACTTGGGCAGACTCTTTCCGCCTCTTATAGGCTGATCGAGTCGCCCTAGGTTCCTCCGGCTTTCCAGCCTAGCTCTGGGGCCGACTGAACCTCTGCCTCTTTCATTTTCCCTCCTCGCTCATCTTCGTCTTATCCGCCAAAGGCGAACAGGAATGGTCGTACCAGCCGGAGCCCGAAGACGCCCGAAGATGCCCGAAGGACAAAAAACGTTAAGCTCTACCGTTGCGACAAGCGGCATGGCGACGGACCCCAAACTTAGATTCCGATAATCAGATAGTTGTATGGTCCATGGTTCTGGGATGCTGAGATTCCTGCACCCGCACCTGTCAAACGTCCACAGCAGCAGTCATTTTGTCTAAAACATAGTGAGCATGCGGAGAGCTGCCGTGAGGATTTCCTGAACTTGAAGTTCGGCGTGGTTGTCTCAGCTCCGGTTCGTCACGCGGTGCGATGTGGTGCGGAGCATTCAATGTAGCTGCGGCTCGTGCTGCGGCCTCGCCCACAACAGAAAGCCGCGAGGTTGCCGCAGTGTGTTGCGATCGGCACCCTAAGGACCGGGAGCCACCCATTGACCAAGACGTGAAGGCGGCTCTCGGTAGGAGGTCTTCTATTCGGCGGTTGCACATCCACCCAACTCTCGGCGAAGGCATTCATGGACAAGCACAAGATCAATGACAGGGCTTTATTGAAGCGGCTCAATGAGGACTGGCATGAAGTTGATTGCAAAGACTCCTGTACCTGTTGATGCCTCTCTTCTCTTATTCTGTCTATATTCAACTTCTGATGTTACTCCTCAGGGTTGCCGACAGCACACTACAGCACCTCAGGAGATCATGAAGAAGAGGGACACCAAAGAGAGCGTGCTCCTGAAGCTGGACGAGCTGTCACGGTCCCAGCACAACGGAAAGAGGGACTCAGGGACTCAGCAACGGCCGGCTTCCTTAAATGGCCCGATTGGCATGATCCCAATGTTTCGACGGCGGTCGCGGTGGAGCTTACGGTAAAAAACACTCTGTACTCCTAGTGTGCTTCGCCATTGCTTGTGGGAAACCTGTCGGAAGCCTCTGGCCCAAACCGAAAGGAAGAACACATTTAATGGACAAGCATCGACACGGGCTGACACGGCCTGATAGTAAAGACTGGAGCCCTTTTCGGGGTGACCGAAACGCGTCGGGGCCCACTTTGCCATGAGTGGCCCTTTCAGGACTAGGGTGACTAGTCGGACTCGTCGTGGAAGCGGGCACCCCAAGCCCTGAACCCAAAACGACGAGGTTGGAAGACATGGGAGATCCGAAAGGCTACCTCGAGATGAAGTTGGAGGCCTCTAGTTTACGGCATTGGGGTCCAAAAGAGGTTTGGGACTCTTGAGGTTCGGCTATGAAGGGACTGGTGTTGGGCTTAGACGATGCAACAGGACTTGCATTCAGAATGTTTCGTCATTTGGGTTGCGGGGCTTCGAGATTTGGGAAGGTCCAGATTGAAGGAACCACGTGTTGCCAATGAAAGACAAGAGCCTCAGTTTATGTACCAGCCTTCGTCATCGCCCGTATGCAGAACGACCAATACTTCTTGTTTGAGCCACATACACCCTTATTACTGTAATTCCTAAAGCCACAACAAGAGCAACACTCCAAGTGTAGCCGCATGGGCCCCAGACTTCATGGGGTTCGTGATTTTCTAGCCGTTGTCGCTTTTGGGCTGCCGGTTGTGTTTATTTTGGGGCTTGGAGGTAAGTTTCATTTCTAAGCCACAAGGTCGGGAGGAAACCCAAGCGGTAGAACTCCCCCACAGGAGATTGAGAATGGCGAGTTCAAGGGCAAAACATTGGAAGTGCCAGAGGCCGATTCCCCGGCACAAGACTCGACAGACGGCCCCGAGCTTCGGACTTCCGCGGTACGAATAAACCATACGAGCCCGACACGCGGGCCCTTCTGCAGATCTCAGAACGTGGGTTTAAGTTTAAGGCTCTGTGTTGACATGCCCTCAGTCTACCCACATGATTCAGCGATTGTTGAGCTTCGCTTGTTTCTGCTTGTTGTTACCGTTGCTTTGTGGCTCTGGTCATGTCGTAAGTATGCCTGTTACAGCTGGTGCCCGCCCAGCTTCCAAAATATGTTGCCTAGCATTGACAGATATAAGTTGAATGGCAGCTTACAGAGTTTATTGGTTTCAGGCCAGGTTGGATTTCAACTAGTAGCTGACGACTGCTTGATTAGGCCCTCGCCTTTACAATACGCAGGTGGCCACTGCTAAATGCTGGCTGGTTCTCCTTTTTGCTGCAGTGGCAGCTTCCGCTGTTACATGCCGGTTGTTCGTGCTGTTGCTTCCACCGCTGTAGTTGTGGTCGGGGTCGCCAGCTTCGTCTGACTGTTGCTTTGTGGGTTGCCTGTCTGATTGTTCTGAGAGGTTGTGGGTTGGTTTTGCATACAGTGTTAGTGTTGCGTTTGTTTCTTGTGTTCCCGGCCTTGCTACTGCTGACTTGTTGCTCTTACGACCATTGCCACTCCCCTTGCATGCTACTGCCTTTGCACTTCCATGAATGCCGCCATTTCTCCCACTACAGAAGAGTTCGACTGCCGCCGCCAAGACGACGGCCGAAGACGACGAAAACTTTCACTGTCGACTGCCGTAACGGCGTCTGTTTGCAGTGGTGAGCGTCACCGCTTGTACGTCATACTGCCATCGATGCTGCAGGCACCGCTGTTGCTGCTGCTTCTGCTCCTCCACGTCCTCGTCGCCCTCCTCAAGCGACGGTACTACAATCACCGCTTTGACGAGGAACTGTGCTACGACGACATGTTTTGCTGCTGCGGCTGCCGCAACTGCATCTGAGTTCCGTTGCCGTCGTGTCCACCACTGCGACTGGCACGACCACTGCCACCACCGCAGCTTCCAAGGCTACGACGGTGGCGAGGGCTGGACTAGTGACTGGATTGACTGGGCTACGAAGACGAGTGCTGCTGCTGCTGCTGCTTTTGCTCACCCCACCGCCTCTGCTGCCTGCTCCGCTGTCATCGTGCCTTTCGGAACAACTGCGACGGCAAGACGTGACGATGATGAGGCCGCTGAGATGACGATGCTGGCAGCTTGAGTGGCAGTACCAGGAGATGCCAGAAGCAAGTGGCAAACGCTGAGCATGAGGATGATGCAGGGTTGGTCTTGCCGATGATTGCAAGCATGACGGTCGTGGTGATGAGAGCGGATTCGCATGCACATGGTAGTGGCAAGATGGTAGTCCTCATTTCGGCAGTCGGAAAGCAAATGGGGACTGCGGCGATGGCCGTTGTCATCAGCGTAGCCACCAGCCAAGAAAACCATGCCCTTGCAGCTTCATGCCGACATTCCCAAGATTTCCCAAGGTTGAAGCGCTGTCCATCGAGTGGAACCTGACACATGCCGGGCCCACAGCAAACCAAAGCGTCCCGATGTTG
>CAJNJA010017791.1:0-10832 GCA_905231915.1 Symbiodinium necroappetens
TACTTACTTACTTACCTACAGACAGACAGACAGACAGACAGACAGACAGACAGACAGACAGACACAGACAGACAGACACAGACAGACAGACACAGACAGACAGACAGACAGACAGACAGACAGATCCCAACCAGGCCCCCAAACTCCAAACCCGAGGCTCCTCGTGGCCGGGGACGACTTCGGAGGAGTCTTGGGCGCTGGCGTTGGCCTTCGTAGCTTCAGCATTTGAGGGATCGTAAGTAGATGTTTCTGATGTTGGTTTAGGGTTCAACGGCATTTTTCTTGTTTTGGGTTTCGCGGTTCCGGACTTTTGGTTTTGGGCTTAGGCTTGAGAGGTGAGAGTCTTGCGGTTTGGTTGTTGCCGTTGCGTTTCGGGGTTCTCGAGGTTTAGGGGCCGAGCGGTCTGATTCAGGGTTTAGAGTTTAGGGTTTTAGGGTTTAGGGATTTAGGGTTTGGGGGTTTAGGGATTTAGGGTTCAGGGTTTAAGGGTTTGGGGTTTAGGCATTCAGGGTGTGGGGTTTAGGGTTTGGGCTTTGGGGATGTAGGGTTTAAGGTCTAGGGTTTCTGGTCTGCTTGAAAAAATTCAGCTGGGGCCTGCGCGCCTATCCCAGCTGTGACTGATTGTGGAACTAGAGTCTTGCTACTGCTCTTGTGCTGGGATCATCCTCACCACTGATATGGGCCATAGGATGACGACACTAAGACGAAAAAAGCGACGGCTGGTCCTGCTAGCACTTCAACCCTCACGACCTCAACTTCTGGTTTCTCAACCCCCCCAAACCTTAAACCTCCAAAGCCCTAAGTTTGAGAGACCTGAAATGAAATCCCCAGCTTCCTAACGCTTGTCAACCCACACCCAAATCCAGAGATCTCAAAACCTCCAGCCTAAACTCTCCCCAAAATGCGAAACTCGTCGCAAGGTGAACAGGGTTTGGGTTGTTATGGCTGCAGGCAAGTGGGAAACTGAAAGAAGAATATGCAGTGTCCTGCTGCCAACTGTTTGGGTTTTGGGTACGCAAACAGTGAGTTTCTAAATTCATGGCGGTTATTGCAGGGCAAGAGAGCAACAGCTGATGAAAAAAGCTCCGCGAGTTGTATAAGGCAAACCCATCGCGAACCCCAGCGGCATATGAGTCTCAGAAGAGATGCTGCTCAACACAAAATGCAAGTGAACTGTGGCTCTCAGTCTTCATCACAGGCGAGGTCGAGGACGAGGTCGCGGACAGGACGAAGGATAATATTTCCAGGACCACGTTTTGTTGCCTCCTGCGCTCGTTCGCGGGGTCTGCGGAAGCCGTCCAGGCAACGGGGGAAGTGCTTGACAACGACGGCAGACTTGTCCTGTCCAAAACCTTTGATGGCTTTTCGAGGTAGGTACCATTGACTAACTATTTGTGCTTATTCAGATGCCCATTTTATCGCTACCGCCCAACCTGCTCTTCCCTCCCCTCTTCCTCTGCGACGGGCTTCCTGAACCCTGCGCTCCTAAACTTACTGAAATCACCCTTACACAGGCAAGCCTGCCCTAAACCCTAAATCGTAAACTCTAAACCTACCTATACCCTGACTTGTAGCATGTTGCTTTCATAACGTGACTCATGCCTCGGGTCCATAAAAAGACTGAGAAGATATCGCAACCAAGGAAAGGAGTAGGATCTAATGCATGGGGCCTTGACCGTTCGAGTAGGTACTGCGGCATAGTTTTTGTGGTGGCTTCGACTATATTTGGGGATACCAAACGTTCAGGCTCGATCCTATGTTTGGTACAGCCTAAACCACACAGCAAAACTCTGCTACCCCATACCCCCAGACCCTAACAAAACCCTAACCCGTGAACCGCCGCCTTGTAGGCGGGCTTTTAGGTTGCCTTGGGACCCTGTGGCAGCGAGGTGCAAGGCTCACGGCTTTAGGGATTCAAAAAAGAATCAGGGCTCAGGGCTGGGTCGTTTGGTGGGTTTTGGGCTTTAGGGCTTAGGCGTTATTAGGGTTTATGTTAAGGGTTTAGGGTTCAGGCACTAGGATGGTTTAGGATTTCGGGTTGAGGGCCTATTTCTCACTAAAAAGCAGCCGGGGGGGGTGGGGGGCATCACAGCGCTGAGTAACTCTGAGAAATGCTTGTGTTCAAACGAGTCTGCTAACAAAGCTGGCCTAACTTGCAGAAGCACCATCCAACGAGCATCATGAAAAGACACCATCAGAAGTAGCAGGCAGAATACTCGTGAACACCTCATCTGTTTCGCGCTATCTCATGGGAGTTAGGATTAGGGGGAACCTTGGGGAGAAGGACCCTCTCAATATGGTCCCCTTTAAGAGAGCCACAAGTAGGGTTCAGAAGGGTCCCATTTAAGGGGCCTCCCTGATACTACCTAGGATCTTACTATCAGGCGACCTCCGCTGCTTCTGAAGCTGATTGCTCGCAACGAGTCTGACGTAGGGTTTGGGGTTTAGGGTTTAGGTACTGTTGGGGGGGGGAGCCCAGTAAGGAGAGCTAGGCTCCAGAAGTGGAAGATATCATGATGCCCTAAACCCCAAACCCCTAAACCCCTAAACCCTAAACCCCGAGACAAGCACAGGTTCAGGTTTCAGGCTTCAGGGATTTATTGATCTCTCAGGCCGCATTTTAAAGATTCGCGGATCAGAGCCTCTGGCTTGGCTAAAGAAGTTTAAGGGTTTAGGGTTTAGGGTTTAGGGTTTAGGGGTTTAGGGTTTAGGGTTTAGGGTTTTGAGTTTAGGGTTTAGGGTTTAGAGGCAAGAAGACGAGACTGCTTCGATTGGTAGCACGACGACTCCGACGGACAGAACGGTTGAGGGTTTAGGGTGAAGTGTATGGGGTCCAGAGGATAGTGCCTCACATTTAGGACTTAGGGTATCGCTGATAGTAACCAATCATCGGAGATGCCGCTGTTATAGACAGCTACCTCTAAACTCAGGGCCTTAAGCCTGAACGTCGAACCTTAAGACATGAAAAACCAAACCCTCCACTCTATCCCTAAACTTTAAACCCTACATTACCCCCAACCCCTAAACCCTGAACCCCTAACTCTGTCAGAGCCTTCTGCAAATCCCTGTGAGCCTGCTCGGCGCTGTGGCCGGCCTGGTCTTGGGCGTGGCCGGCCTGCAGATTGAGTGAATGAACAAACGAGGTAGACAATGAATGAATAAATGAATGGGACGGCTGGAGGAATGGATGAATGGAGGAATGGAACGATGGATGGAAGGATGGATGGAGGGATGGGATGGAATGGAATGGGATGGGATGGAAGGGAATGGAATGGAATGGATGGAATGGCATGGCATGGCATGACATAGCATGCCATTCATACATTCCTTCCTTCCTTCATTCATGCAGTCGTGCATTCATGCATGCATTCGTCCATTCATGAATGTCATTTCCTTCTCTTTCGTTTAATTTTATGTTCATTTCATGTTCATTTCATTTTCATTTCATTTTCATTGGGTTTAATTTCATTTTCAAGTCGTTAATTTCATTCTGTTCATTATGTCCCTTCATTTTGTTCATTTCAATCACTCATTTCATTCGTTCAATCCTTCCTTCCTTCATGCATGCATGCATTTATTCAGTTTTTCAGTCATTAATTGACTCCAGCATTCATGCATTCATTCATTCATTCGTGCATGCATGCATGCATTCATTTTTCATTCATGCAATCATTCATTCATTCATTCATTCATTCATTCATTCATTCATTCATTCATCCATTCACGCATTCATTCATTTTTGATCTCATTTCTTGCATTCCATTCATTCCGTGCATTTGGTTCTTTTCATTCCTTCATTCATTTCATTCACTCATTTCATTCTTTCAATCCTTCCTTCCTTCCTGCATGCATGCATGCATGCATTCATTCAGTTTTTCAGTCATTAATTGACTCCAGCATTCATGCATTCATTCATTCATTCGTGCATGCATGCATGCATGCATTCATTTTTCATTCATGCAATCATTCATTCATTCATTCATTCATTCATTCATTCACTCATTCAATCATTCTTGATCTCATTTCTTTCATTCCATTCATTCCGTGCATTTCATTCATTTCATTCATTTCATTCACTTCATTCATTCCATTCATTCCGCTCATGTCATTCATGCCCTTCATTCATCTCATTCACTCTTTCACTGATTCACTCATTCTTTCATTCATCCATCCATTCATGCCTTCATTCATTCGTCCATTCTTCCATTCATCCATTCATCCATTCACCCATGCATCCATCCATTCATGCATTCATTCATTCATTCGTCCATGCCCAGCTCTCTGTGCATTTGCTGGCTTGACAGACGTAGTGAATCTTAAGCCCCCTGTGCAAGCCTCGGCTCACGTATCCAAAACCTTAACCCGCAAGCCAAAAACCTTTATCCCAAAGCTCTGAACCCTGAGTCAAGACACCTACAATCCGACCTGCCTGCGTGGAGCACTCGGTGTGCTCGGCGCACCCGGCGGCCTGCAGTGCAGCAAAACTCGGTTCAGGTTTTTCTTCATCCAGCAACAGGATCGAGCATCTTCATTATTATAATTATAGTATAACATACCCCAAAACCTATTCTGATTATTGAGGCCCCTACACTAGCCGCCTTGGGCTTTCTCGCACTAGACCTCGGCATGTAAAAGCACGGAGGCAATCGATTTGGTTGCTGAGGCTATGGTTGTTGAGCATTGGCCAAGTAAGTTTGCACATGACTCCATGCTGCATCCAAGCGTGACTGTTTGCAGAACTTCGTATAACTTGAGTAGGTAACTTAAACATTTACTCCTAGACAAGAACCCCGATATAAAAAATCACAGAAAGCGAAACAAACATCCTCATGATCCCCTACAGGTTCTCCAGGAAACCCCAACACTCTAAACCCGAAAATCTGACATCCTATACCACCAAAACCCAAATCCGAAAGCGCCGGGTTTAGGGCTTAGGGTTTAGGCTACATGAACCCAGTGAAATCTCGGCACCACGTAAAACCGAAACTCAAAACCCTACCCCTACGCCTGTTGATCTGTGACAGAAAACCCTAAACCCTTAACTCTTAACCTGAAACCCCTCAACCCCTAAACCCTTGAGGAACCCCTGTAAAGCCCTGAATATAGGCGCCTTAATGATTAGAATAGGGTTTTGGGGTACATTATATTATAATCATAACAAGGAACCCCCAAATAGCATTGGTAATTATTTAGGCCCCGATATTATATTGTCCTTAAATTACCCAGCTCAGCATGGCACGGGCTCGAAGGCTCCCTCACAACCGTCGGCGTCGTCCTGGCGGCGTATTTGGAGTCTACTAAAGTCTGCTATTACTGTTGCTACTAGTGATATTATCATTACTAGTAGTAGTAGCAGCAGCAGTAGTAGTGGTAGTTGTTGTTGTTGCTGTTCGTAGTCGTAGTAGTAGTAGTAGTAGTAGTAGTAGTATTAGTAGTATTAGTAGTATTAGTAGTATTAGTAGTAGTAGTAGTAGTAGTAGTAGTAGTAGAAGTGGTAGTAGCAGCAGCAGAAGCAGTAGTAGTATCAGCACTTCTCTCTCCATTATGATTATGATTAGTCATGTTATTGCTACTAGTAATTAGTGTTACATCGTAGTCTATGGCAAATTTTCTGGTATATTATGGGTATGCTCTTCCATGCCACAGGGAGCTCAGGTTTAGGGTATGCTGTGATGTTGCGCTGCAGCAGTGGGAATTATGCGTGCGACGCGCAGCAACCCCCAAGGGGGATTCCTTTCTGGAACGTACCCAAATCGGAAATCCCCCAGCACCCCTAAACCCAAAACCCTCTTTCCCTAAAGTCGGTTTGACAACTTTCTTGAGGCCAAGCGTAAGCGCTGCTGGCTCTGTAGTTGTGGGGAGGGCGCACTGGGTCGATTTCGACGCAATGGTGAGACGGCGACCCCATGCAGGGGTGTAAGCATAATTATTATTACTACTGAATATCATAATATATCATACTAAAATTGGTCATGCTTGTGATTCATATTCACGATGATGATGGCTTGATTCTTTTCGCTAAGAATTCAGAAACAACTATTGCGATACTTGAAACATAGCTTAGGGATTCAGCTTTATAGGGCCTAATTTATAGGTTTTGAGTTACAGGGCTTAGGGCCTTGGTACTCTTGCTTGTCCTTTCAGGAGTTTTCAAGGCTCAGCCAGCGCTTGGGCTTGGTGATCGGTTTTTTTTTTGATGGGGCGGGTTGGCTTGCTAGGGCTAGGGATTCAGGGTTAGAGGCTTAGGGGCTTAGGCTTGGGGGGTTTACGGTTCCGGGATTTGGGGTCTTATTGAAATCACACTCGGGTGGGGCATTCCAAACCGAAACTGCACGTCACCGCTGTTCGTATCAGGTAGAACACTGCAAAACCTCAAACCAGTTTCAATCCCCAACCTGACAAGCTACAAAACCTGTCGACACCGAGAGAACTCTACCCTGAATCCTAAGCCCTAAACCCTGAACCCTAAACCCTAAACCCTGAACCCTATACCCTAAACCCTGAACCCTATACCCTAAACCCTGAACCCTAACGGCCAGGCACACATCCCAAACCCAGACTCCTGAACCTTGAACCCCGGACCGTAGGAAGCCTAGAGCCCCACCCCACCCCCCAAACACTCAATTCTGAACCCCTACATCTAAGCCCTAAATAATCCCAAATGGGTAGTTCTCTAAATTAGGGTCCCTCTTTAAGTCCCTATATAGTACGGCACCGCTATGAAAGGGTTTAGGGTTTAGGGTTTAGGGTTCCCTAACAGGGACCCAAATTTAGAGAACTACCCAAATACTAGATCCAGAACCAGAACCCTTCAAAAGCCCAGGCCTACTCCCAATGCTCCGCTGCCTGAGTGACCAGCTCAAACCGAACGTTCCCACGATAAGTTCGCATGCTGCTTAGGATTTCAGGCTAGTACTTACTACTACTACTACTACGACGACGACGACGACGACGACGACCACGACCACGACCACGACCACGACCACGACCACGACGACGACGACGACTGCTACGGCTACTGCTACTGCTACTGCTCCTGCTTCTACCACCACCACCACCACCACTACCACCACCACTGCTACTACTGCAGTAGACCTTCAGTAAGTCGTCAGGCTTCCAGCTTTAAGGCTTAAGGCCTCGGTGCTTTGAAAGCGGGCTTAGTCTTTTGATGTCTTTGGGTTCAAGGCTTCGGGCTTAGCATTTAGGGTTCAGGTTTTTCGAGTGTTTGGGTTAGGGTCTAGGGTTAGGGTTTAGGATTTTGGGCTTTCGCATTTGTGGCTTCGGGTTGAGCCAGTGGAGCTCAACGAGCTTTGGCTGCTCTATACACGGCCCAAACAGGGCATGAACGAACTTGATTTTGGTGCTTTGAAGGCAAGTCCTGTTCTGAACGGCGAGTGATTGTCAAAGACTCATAGACTATGATACTCACTCAGATTTCAGAGTAGGGCTTCCGCCTTTCCTCTGCCAGAAGCGAACCGCATATGCATCGGGCTATTCAACTGGAGACATCGAGAGACAGAGATTGCAGCCACTGTCCAGATCCAACTCCCCCTCCCGAGCGATGTTGAAGATACTGCCTGCACAAACGTCAAGACCGCTTCATTCAGGCACCCACTACCCCAAACCGTGACAGGAAATCTGAGAAAGAACACAAAGAAACGAAGACCTGCATCTCCTCAACCCTAAGCCCTATAAACCCTAGCCCCAAACCCTATAAACCTAAACCCTAAGCCCTAAACCCCAAACGCGAACCCCCTCCCCACCCACGCAGACAAGCCAGGGCCCCGACCTCACTTCTGCCCTCGCTGGCCTCTACGGTTGAGAGTTCAGGGCTGCAGGTGCATATTAAATCTGGGTCTTAAGGGTTTAGGGTTTAGGCTTTAGGGCTAGGGCTTGGGCTGCATACTACATCTTGGTCTTAAGGGTTTCGGGTTTGGGGCTGGGGCTTCGGGTGCATAGCAGTTGTACAGTCATTAATTACAATGAGCACTGCTCTGCTTATGATTATCAGCAACTATCAATACTAGTATTCTCGGCTATTATGATTACTATTAACCCTGCTACTATCTCATGCAGGGCGCACGGTTGACATACTCAATCCTGAAAAACGTATTCGCGAAGCCCGGCTTTAGGGAAGTTGGCAGTGATTGCTCCTTCGCCTGCTTCTTTGCAAATTTCGGGGCATCGGGTTGATCTTCCTGAGGACCTCCTTGTTGAGGGTTTAGGGATCAGGGCTGCTCTTCCTGAAGGCCTCTTTAAGTTTCTAGACCCAAGCAGCCGAATTTAAGAAGAGGAGGTCTTTCGTATGCTCAGCAGCAGCAGCCCAAGCTGTCAGCTGGGGCAGGAACCTACAGACTGCGCACGAGAGTTGGCCCCGCCCCTCAAACCCCGACGCCCACCCCGTAACATAAGCGATACTGAAGTCTATTCTAACCAATTAACGAGTAGTATGATGTTCTACAAAACATTTAGAGGAATTGCGCCTAACTCACTGACCAACTGACTAGCTGACTAGCTGACTGACCGACTGACTGACGGACTCACCCACGCACTCACTGGCCTACTGGCTTACTGAAACAACTTGCTACCACTAAACCCTAAACCTGCAGCCCTAAATCCGGTTCCCTCGTCCCTCAAGCCCTAAACTTAACTAACTCCCTAAACCCTAAACCCTAAGCCCTAAAAAGCCCTAAACCCTAACCCCACAATCTGCCTGACCGGGTCGGCTTTGGGCGCTGCTGGCCTGCTTTTGGCTTTGGCGGAGAAGAGTTGGATATGCCGAAGGCTTCGAGGGCGAATGGCTCAGGAGTTTAGGGTCAAGAGTTTAAGATTTAGGGTTTAGAGTTTAGAGTTTAGGGTTCAGGATTTAGGGAAGTGTGGGGTCTAGGAGTATCACATCGGGCGCTACAAGGTTCTTGTTCCTAAACGGATTAAGGGCGTGGGGAGGGGGGAGGGGGTGGTGGGGTGCAGGGATCTTTCATTCGAAGGCTTGGAAAGGCTTGCATGCAGGGTTCGGGGTTGGCGGGATTCAGAGGGTTTCTGTCGGGTTATACGCAGGGTCTTATAGGATCTTTCAAAATCTCACTTAGGGCGTGGGGCTCAGGGTTGTCTTTTGAGATTTTAAGGCTTTGGCATTAGAGTTCAGGTTTTTGCGATTCGTTTGCCTTGAGTGCTTGGGGCTTTCGGGGAGGCATAACACTCATGTCAACTGCAACCCGAAACCCGAAACCCTAAACCCCAAATCCCAAACCCTAGACCCTGAACCCCCTGAAGCCCCAAACCCTAACTCAAATGTGCATCAACGTTTTGGCCACCGCTAGGGATCGCTCACGAGTGTCCGAAAGCAGTGGAAGATTAATCGGCGCTCCCGATCGTTAGGGTTTATGATATAAATCCTGCATTACCTTAAGGACCCTAAACTATGGAAATTATGGCACATTCTTTATTCTGGGTCATGCAGGATTTATACCATGAACCGTAGGGTTTAGGGTTTAGGGCACAGTGTGCCACTCTGCCTCTGGCTCCACGATCTTTGTGCGAACTGCCTGCAGGACAGGGGCTGAAACTTTCAGGGATGTTTGGGGCTTCTTGTTGTGCTTGCATGGGAGAGGGAGTAGAGGTGGAGCTGCAGGGCTTCTAGGGTTTTGTGGTTTTGGGTCGCGCTTCAGGGGGAGAGGGGCCAATTTAAGGGGAAGAGGGAGGGGAGGTCGAGGGGTTGGTGTTCGTGCCTTTTTTGGGTGTGAACCTCTTTTGTTTCAGGTTTAACATTTTGAGGTATAGATACTCAAGTTGTAATCAGGACTTATTTAGGCCCCTACATTACGTGGCTTGACGCAGGTCATGGTAGCACCGCTCCACAGAGAGACTAAAAATCAGGTCTGAGGTTCAAGGTGGGGCTGCAGGGCTTAGGGTCTAGGGTTTAGGGCGTATTCTTTCTTTTTTTGCGGAACTCCAGGGCTTAGGGTTTAGGGTTCAGTCCATAGGGTCAAGGGTTTAGGGTTAAAGATCTAGGGCTTAGGCTCTATATTGTTCAGGGTGCAGGGTTTGAGGGTCTCTAGAGCTGTTGTGACCTGTGGTCTCAGACCGGTCCTGGGAAGAGCTGATTCGATGAGACCTTACCTTCATCTCCGCAGCGCCGAGGACTTCCGTCTTAGGGCCGGGCCCCGTGATTCTTGCCGAAACCGGTAGATTGCCCTTGCAATAGCCTGTATACCAAGCTTTTGTAGATCCTGAACCCTAAACCCTAAACCCTAAACCGTGAAATTAGCTCTAAGTGATAACTTAAGAACCCTTGCAGTAACCCGAAAGGTAAACCTGTCAGTAGCCCCAAGAGCCCTAAACCCATAACTCTGCTAAACTCTAAACCCTAAAACCCCTATCCCTCATAAACCCTAAACCCCAAACCCCAAACCCTAAGCCCTAAACCCTAAAACTTGAAACCCAAACCCCTAAACCCGGAAATTGGGAGCCCTCTTCGTGACCGTAAGAGTGCCCCCCCTTTTTCACAAAACCCCCTATCCCTCATAAACCCTTGGCCCTAAGCCCTTTTCAGTGACCCTAAGCCCCTATCCCTCATAAACCCTAAACCCTAAGCCCTTTTCACCCTAAGAGTGCTCTATCTTTTCATAAAAGACCCCCCTAGCCCTCATAAACCCTAGGCCCTTTTCGTCACCCTAGGAGTGCCCCTCTTTATCATAAACCCTAGGCCCTAAGCCCTTTTCAGTGACCCTAAGAGTGCCACCCCCCTTTTTTCATAAAAACAAACCCATCCCTCATAAACCCTAGGCCCTAAGCCCTTTTAGGTGGCCCTAAGCCCCTATCCCTCATAAACC
>CAJNJA010017793.1:0-10831 GCA_905231915.1 Symbiodinium necroappetens
CCTGAGTCCAAGCAGCAGAGCTTCAGGCACCTCAGCAGGTTCTCATGCTGATCTGGGGAACAGGCACCTACTTTCGCAGTTTCCAGGACCGACCCATACGCATACACCTCCTGACCTCGGAGCTGTTCGCTGAGACCACCAACGCGTTCGTCAGCCGAGGCGGCCGCCGCAGATGGCATAGGCCTCCGCGCAGGCGATGATGCCTGCCTGTCCCAAAACGTGAGAAGTCGAGAAGAAGCAGAACGTAAGAAATCGTTGCTTCCTTGGCTCGGATGCTCGTCTGCCCCGGTTCCATGCAGGACGGGAAAGTCTTGCACGAAGACTTTCGGGAACCCTGGCTAGCCTGGCTAAGCTGCCAGTCCTGAACCATCTTCATGCACGACCCTCTGGGTGATATGCACAGGAGCGCTAGCGCTGCTAGCGCTGCTAGCGCTGCTAGCGCTGCTAGTGCTCCTGGTCCTGGTCCGACCCGGAGCAAAAAAAGACTCGAGGCGCGAGACACGCGACACATCTCTCGGTGTTTGCACAGGTGTGACCCGCTCCTGGCCTCTGGGAGCGAAAGCAAAAACATAGTCTTGGGCCGGGCCTTCTTCTCAATGTTGTAATTGCGAAGACGGCCGACGAAGCAGGGCCTGGAAGGCGCTTCTAAGCGAATGCCTCGAGAAATCGACGACACTTCTTGGAGCTTCCCTCACGCAGCCCATCGCATGCCAACCCCTCGAATGATGAACGCTGCCCACAGTTTGATGCCCGCCGGGGACTGCAGGGGTCTGTCCTTACATCCTTATGCTCCAATTTACATGCAGTGTTCTGTGCTCCGTCGCACTCAGCGACTCCCTCAGCCTATATCTCTCGCTCTCTCCGTGCTGCATCAGCACAGACAAGGAATGCAAGCACCCCACACTCCCCTCGCGGATTCGCGCCCGGTCGTCTTTGCCGTCTGTCTGGACTACTGAACTGTTGGAAAGGCTGATACGATTCGCCCAATACAGGCCAAACAAAATCACTCATGTCGCTTGCATTTTGCTTCCTTCAAACAAACAACACTGTGCTTTCTTCTTGTACTCCTTGATTGTTACTTTGGATGTGTGCGTGTGTTTATTAATGAACCAAAGCAAGGACCAAACCTGAAGCGCGCATGGTCCCCTGCGCTTTTCATTAAGAAAAAGACCCAGCATTGCACTTCCAACTTACCGCGTTCGTTTTGTTAATCTGTTCCCAGTTGCGCTTGCCTGATCTCGTCGATTTCACTGAACAGAAGGAGGGCGAACGGAAAGAGCAAAGTAAACACGGAACAACAATACAACTCCTGCAAGCTTACGTTCCGCAGATCGTGCATAATTGCACGGAGTGAATACCCTTTCGCCGTCTCTCCACCCATCTGGCACCCCGGCTCTCCCCAGGCGATCTTGGTGGCGACCTCGCATGCTGTGCCACGTGCGCTGAGTCCAAGCACTTCGCCAAACTCTACAGTCGGCGGCTCGGCCTTGCCCTTCTTTCCTTTTCCTTGCAAGGAGTGCAAGACGGTCTCTCAATGTCTTTCATTCCCTGTTGCGGGTCAGCCAACTAATTGAGCGGCCAAAGCTCCCTTTCCCTTGCCTTTGCCCTTGCCACCCTCCTTCCCCGGCTTGGATTCCTTGCAAGGGAAGCTGCCGGCATGACAGGCCGCTACCAAAAGGGGGAGAATGCTCACGTCGTCCTCTCCGTCGCCAGCCTTCTCACCTCGAAGTTGCCACTCTTACTTTTTCAATGGCAAGCTGTCGTTTGTCCCCAGCAGTCCTTCTTGGTCCTGACCCTGCTTCTGGGAGTTTCCTGCCAGGGGCTAAGAGTAGCAGAAACGAAGAGACGACAATTTATGCCGGCCGCCCTGCACACTTGGTCGGGCCGCAGAGCTTAAGAGATCATCAGCATCTGTTTTCCCTATCTCTGTCTTCTTAACTTCTTATAGTGCACGTTTCCCGTTAAGAGTGTTGACAGAGCCAGAATCTCAGACTTTGACAGGCCACAGAAGGACTAATCGGTGACTCGGCGACCCGAGGATCTCAGGTTGTGCGAGCCCAAATTTGCTCCAGCGAGGCCCAGCGAGGCCTGCAAAAACCTGCCCCAAACTGAAGACAACAGGCGCCTGCCAGTATGTGCCAGTATAGCTAGCCTCGCTTGGAGATGGGAGAAGGGCGGGAAGTTTCCGAGTGTCGGCCAACTCCCAAACAAGCACCAGAGAAAACAACTGCAGCCCGGCCAGTTGTAGCACAGAGGCCTGCAAAGGGCACGACATTGGAGAAAATACAACAAGACATGGCTTGGCTTGTCTTGAGTAAGCCATCAAGGGCCTGTGCGACCCCTTTAGGCCTACAACGACTGGCAGAGCTTTCGAGAATCCGTGGGCCAATGGCACAAAGATGCACGAAATGGCCGAGGGCACATGCATGGCGGCCTCCGCCCTTGTCTCGATCTCCTTTTCCTCTGTCTTTACCCTTCCCCTTGCCGCCTCACAAGGGAGGTGACAGCCGCTGACCGCATCTCACGTTAAGCCCGGTATGCTGCCTTCGAAACCCCCTGAGCTCCTGGCCCTTTTTACCATCCTGAATATCAGTGCACTGCATGGTGTATCGTCACGCCAACTCTGCAGTCCACATGCACGCGAATGGGAGTCTACACTCTCCACAACTCTCGCCTTTTCCCATTGCCAGCAGGTTCTTGTGAGGGTTCCATGAACAGTGTGAGTGTGACGACCAAGGGGTCACGAGACAAAGCAGCTGTCAGACTGGGCCTTTCCCTTCGAATTGCCGCCGGAGGACTTTTCACCTGACGAACACGTCCGGCACCAGCTTCTCTGGAGCTCATGCCCAGCCGCAGGCGGCCTCGGGGCTCAGGCCGGCCGGGGCCCTGCCTCCGCCTCGGCAGGCTTCGCAGCTTTCCGGCGGTCTTACGTCATATGTGCCACAAAACTGTACATGAACTCTTGCAGCACGCTGCGGTGGGGCCAATTCACGCCAATTTTTAATCACGGCGGATGTTGCTGGTGGGATGCCTGTACAAAGTTGGAGCCCTTGCCGCAGTGGCCCTTGCTCTTCCGAAATCTGTACATCCTCTGGCCTTCGGCCAAGAAGCCGACTAATTAGATCGGCCCGGGAAGCGTGAGCGACTGAGAACGTAGCAGTCTCATGGAACTCAAGCTTAGGGCAGGCATGGGCAGTTTAGAGTTTGGGGTTCGGGGTTCTAGTACAAGAGCTGATCTACCGCCGCGAACAGCGAGGCTGTGTCCTGCATGGCCCAGTCACATCGTTCTCTCAGGCTGGCCAACTCTTCTTCGTCCTCTTCAAACAGAGTGACCTCTTGGACACGGTGCAAAGATGCCCGGGCAAATGTCACACAAGTCACATAAGGCCTGGGGAGGCTCCCCCTTCTGTTGCCACTTGCGCTCGACACAGGGCATGCCATAGATCGCCAGGCCCTGCATGGCCTCAGACTCTCTCACAAGTGAAACAGCTCATCTCCCCGATGAGCTCATGCAGCAATGAGGGGATAGGGAGGCTGACTGCACCAGGCCATCCTGGCCTGGAGCAGTGGGTGGTGGAGCTGCAGCGGTTTCGGCGGCTCGAGGTCGTACTCTCTGCTCGAGCAGAGCTGCCAGGAACTGTTGGTGATGACTGTAAACTACGACAGCTCTAGGCACTGTAGGCCTCGTGAATCTCTGAGGCATTCAGGAAGTTCCCAGAACGCTTCCAGCTGTTCGTCTCCCAAACTGCATCCTTCACTGCTCTAGCGAGTAGACATTTAGGGCCCAGGCTCGAAACTATCGCGAAGCCTCGCACAATGCTTGCGCGCATGACACGTCCCAAAACTTGAAACGAGTCTACGGGCATGTGCTGCAAACCTGCAGGCAATTTAACAGGACAGCAGGCGTTCCCAAGGACATGCCTGAAAAGAGGAAAGCTCGCATGGCAACTCTTCACCAGCAGCGATTTGCATCGGAATAGAACTGCAGTGCTGCACGTGCAAGCTCTTTGACACGCTTTGGGGGGATTCCCCCCGCCTCCTCCCAGGCCTTCCCTGCACGGTTCCGCGGGTCCTTAACCAGCCGTCCTTCCTTCCACACGCGCTCCGCATAGAAAGATGGACTCCCAGGTCCTTTAAAACAGAAGAACAAGTAACAAAAGAGCCACACAGCCGCAGCGTAAGAAGTGCCGTGCGAACATGTGCCTCCTACACGGTAGGGAACACAGGTGGATCGCTCCAGCCCGTGAAGCAGTCCATTTGGAAGCCGCCGTCGCTGGAGCCGAACATACCTGAATGCGAATGCTTCGAGGGTCAACAGGTTTTCTTGTCTCTGGAAACTGCTGACGTGGTTCAAGTCGCAACACCTTTGTGATTCTGGCGAATCTTCTCTGGCAAACCGCTCCTCGAGCTTTCAAGACGGATGGCTGAATCCACAACATGCATGCAGCTTCCAATCATTCTGAGACTCCCACCTGAAGAACCTCTTTGGTGGCCGACACTGCTTCAGCAGCGGCACGACCTGTTGCAAGACGTTGGTTCCAGCCAATGTTCATCAATGTTCGTTCGGGCCAGCAATATCTTGCACAATGCGCACCGTAACCTGGGCTCTACTCGAGTATCTCGGTTCGCCACTGCACCGGGCCAAGGCTGCCAAAACATCCAAAGCAGCACAGTCCTGGACAAGACTCGTGCAGATCATGCTGCTCCGACTGCCGGGAGGGGTCTCCCAAAGCGTGCTTCTGTTGGAGCTTCAGGATTGTGAAGGGCTGCTTTTTGAGTGCCTGCTGGTTTCGGAATGATTTGCCAGGCAACGGGGACAAATGACACTTGTGAGAGCACCCAGACACATGACGGTGCAGAGCGAAGGCAAGAACGAGGGTGAGGGTGAAGGAGGGGAGAGGCTGCTTAAGGGTCGTCTGCCTCTCTCTCTCTCTCTCTCTGTCTCTCTCTCTCTCTCTCTGTCTTTCCTAGCTTTGCGAGGCACTAGGGCCACGAAGAGGAGACGATGAGGGCGGTGGGTTGGAGGGGGAGCTAAAGGTGGACGCCATCCCCGACATGAAAAAACCCAGCAGCAAAGGACAATTACAGAACAAGCGCACGGACAGACAAACCTGAACAGTCTCAACGGGTCAGGTGTCTTCCGACATCTTTTTCTTCGCATCTCAGCATGTTTCTGGCTGATCAGCATCCCCATTCAGCACTGACTTCGACAAGATGCCGTCCTGGCGATTGGGTGAGGGTCGAGGATTCAGGGTTGCAAATTCGATGTTTTACGGATAGTCAGCTTTGCACCCAGTAAGCGGAAATTCAACCGCGAACAAAGCACTGCGCATCACATCCTTGTAGAAGTAGTGTTTCGCCGGCACTCCAATTCGTGCCTGGAAGGTATCTTCAATCAAGTGATCTACGAGACCCTTGAGGCTACACAGCCACGGACACCTTGCTCTCATTCCGCTTCAGCTTTCCCTCTGTCCGGCGCTGGTGGAACACTCGTCGATTCGACTCCTGGGCTTTGAGGGGGCCGACTCAGCATGCTGCTGGCATTGCAGAAAACACCGACAGCATTTCGGAGCTTGCAGAGACTCAGAGCACCTAATCTATCAATCTTTCAATCTTCGCTTTTGTTCCTTTCGCATGGGCCCCGGCTGTGATCGGACCTTTCTTGTCCCCCCCACTCCCCGTGTGTATCTGTCTTTCTTGTTTCATGTTGTGGTCGTATGGCACTCAACTTGGAAGCTCGCTCCCTTCTGCCTCTCGCTCCGGCTGAAACATCGATATGAGCAAAGCCATAGCCTGGTTATCTTGAATCTTAGCGTATCGGAAGTAGAACTGGCATCCAAGCAAGGTCGGGCTGCACGTGGTAGCACAACATGGCGGGCAAGCATGTCCAAACATGGTCACCCGAGCTTGCAACCAGGTGGTTTCATGCCATCAAGCAGTCGCAGAGAACAAACCAAGAAGTCCATTGCGGTCTAAGGCACATTCATTTGACCCCATTTTTTGAGCTCCAAGACAGGATCGCAGTGTTCGACTTTCTGCTCCGTTGTGTTGAGAATGGCTTGTGAAAGAGCCGCGCTTCCTCCCTTGGAGTGGTGTCCACGGCCAAGCTCTTTCAAGCGTAAGACCAGGTCGGTGTCTTGACAACCCATTGGGTATGCATCTTCATCATAGCCGCCGATCTCCATGAAATCGGACCTCTTGGCCGCGATTCGACCGCAGGTACCTTGACCGTGTTCGTACTGGGCAACAGCAGCACCGTCCTTGAAGCGCTCACAAACATCCTGTAAAAAACTCGCGCCAATTAAGTTATCACTGTCGACATTCACGAGAATGTGCTGGTCAGCCACAGCATGTGCCGTGTTCTTGCCCACTGATGCATGCCAGAACTTCTCCTCTGCTTTGTAGACTCGCAGCAGACCGCATTCCATGGCAAAGCGGCACCGCTCCAGCAAAAACCTGAAGCTGGAGTCCTTGCTGCCCAGGTCGACCACATGAACACAGCACGACTTCCGATACGGCCAGCAATGCATCAGTGTCAGTGGTAAAGCTCGACGCAACTGCCAGAGTCTGTTCATGGTAGCTGTGCAAATTCCAACAGAGTAAGGGAGCGGCTGTGTCGACTTGCTTGGATCCTGCAAGTGCATCCATGCTTCGTCCAGCTGCGGCTGCAGAGCGTGATGGCGGGCCCAGACAGCTGCCTTTCGAAGAGTTGGTAAGAACGCACCATCCCACACCTCTTCTTGAGTCGCGTCCTGCTGCACCCATCGCACACGAGTCGTCGTGCTGTGCTCTGAGTCCAAGAACCAAACGCTCCGCTCTCCATGCGGGCCGCGGCCTTGGCCCGGATCCCAAACGAGTCCGATTTGAGGAAGCTCGGGCTCTCTGCGACTCCGAAGCTTCACATGTGCTCTGGGCCGACAGGGCCCCTGTCCGTGTGAGTCCCCACCCCTTCCTTCCCACACCTCCAGCACAGACGGACGGCCTTTGTCCCCAGGACCTGTCTTGCGCCGGACCTGTACCAAACCCAACGTGGAACTGATCCACTGGCCCAAAAGCTTGTCCACCAGCTCAGACTCTTCGACTACCATCGCACTGGTTCACGACACTCTGTGGAGGTGCCGAGCAACATTGAATCTACAAGAAAATTCCGTACCTAGGGAGTAAAAGGCTGAAGGCCAGAACATGAACTTCTTGTGGCTGGGCACAGAACAGACCTAGCAATTCAAAGCATTGAGCCTGCCTCACAAGGAATAACTATCAAGGAATATCATCTCCTCTGCCGCCATGTCACTTGCTCGCTCCATGCATTCCCTCTCAAAGTCAGTCCAGCAGGTGCTGGATTGCAACTTCGGGCCAGGTTGACATCCGAAGTCCTGCGTATGGCAACGTGAATATGCACCATCTGTCGATTATTCTGAAAGCTGCGGCATCATGCTCCCTTAATCCGAGTAGAACGCCTGAAGTTGCCATCAGATGTGCTTTCTCTCATGCTCGCCAAAATTTAAGAAGCAGCAGACTTTACAAGAAGTTCTGCAGCTTCCAAACACGCCATAGTGGTGATGCGCTGTAAAATCTTCCAGTAGATTTCATCCAACTCTTTGACTGCTCTGACACGTGTAGGCCCCACATTTGCAGTTGAGAACATTCGGTGGCCAAACTCAGACATCCCTTATCCATGCACCGGAATGGACCAAGACTGTTGACACAGACAGAACATTATCTCAAATTATGTCAATGGTTCAGGAAGCCGGCCCTGTTTCAGCAGTCCTCGAATCCTCAAGAGCTTTCGAAGAGGCTATACGACTTGAGCGCAAAACAACGGCTCAGATACAAGACAAAGGCAGAAGTTTCTGCAAGAGGAAATCAACAAGGGGCTGCCAAAGCAACCGTGCCGAGGGTCGTGCTGCTGCGGTCTGCCAGAGCTTTCTCTTCTCGGCCCCTGAAGGGCACTCATGCCATGCCGATACCGCATATCGTGCCCGATGAAACTGAGAGCAGAACACCCGAGGCTGAGGAGCTCCTTTCTAACCTCGCAGCACTGTGCCAGGTCCGTATCAAGATGCCGCCCAGAACACGGCCATCCGAACTAAGATGGTGCCTCAAGTCCCACGAACCATCAGCAACAAGCAGTAACCTCTCAGGCCCTGACGCCCCATAGCCTGGTGCAGATCCTGAAGAAGAAGCTGAAGCGCCGTATGGTGATCCGTAAGCCGGGGCTCCGTAGCTCGGAGGCGCCCCGTATTTTGGCGGGGGCCCATAGCCGTAGCTTTCCGGAGGTGGTCCGTAGCTCGGTGGCGGCGGTCCATAACCATACGCTGGCGGTGCACCATAGCTTGGTGGGGCGCCGTAGGCTGGCGGATAACTGTACTCTGGAGGAGGATAGCCAGGCGGAGGGCCATAGGCCGGCGGGGCTGGATAGCCAAAGGCATATCCATCCGGTGGTGGGTAACCGGGTGGCGGATAGCCGACAGGCGGCGCCGTCGGGTCTGCCATCGCGAAAAAGCGTGGGCTCTTAGATCTACATCTTGCGGTCAAGGATGTCTCGGCTGTGCACTTGATGGGAACTGATTCCGGCGATCACTATCATGTTTGGACATCCGCAATATGCGTGGAAATTGACGTCGAGGTAGCTTTTGGACACAGTTGGTTTTCCATGCTCTTCTACGATAACAATACTTGATGGTGCACCGTTTCGCTCCCATCCATAA
Source organism: Symbiodinium necroappetens (assembly GCA_905231915.1). Lineage (NCBI taxonomy): Eukaryota > Dinophyceae > Suessiales > Symbiodiniaceae > Symbiodinium > Symbiodinium necroappetens. The sequence continues at coordinate 8,709 of CAJNJA010017793.1, forward strand.
TCTGTCTTTCCCGTCCTTGCTCATACTCTAACTCAGCTTGAACCATGGTGCATTTGAAAATACGGTGACCGAATACCTGATATTTACCTCATGGAAATGAGCATGTCTCAAGGTGAGTTTGTTGGGAATGTGGCGGTTCTGGCAGTAGCTGCCACACAGGTGCCGGGATCCAACGTTGGGCATGTGAAGACAAAGCCATGATGACTGATGCCACTACGGCATTCCGTGCTACGAAATGCAAACGAAAATACCAGCACATGATTCCAACAATGCACGCAACAACAAAGACTGCACCACGCCAGCACAGTAGGAAACCGTCCGTTTTTGACCCATATCACGTGGCCATTTTTGGTCTACTTTGTTTCGCAGCAAACTAACACGCAAAGGAATACATGAATGCAACTATTCCGAACGTGCTCGTTCCAATCTTCATTCCATTCACTTCCTTCCTCAATCTGCCAAAGGGCCGCTTGCGTGTTTGCTTTCGGACAATTGTTCGCCCAATGACCATGTGATCGGCAAATGAAACATCCTTGTCCGTTTCCTTTTCCCTTGAATGACTTTCCAAATCCTTTTCCTTTACTTTTGCTCTTTCCTTTGAATGCTCCTTTCTCAAATCCTTTCCCTTTACCTTTCATAAGTCCTTTGTCTCCTTTGCCTTTCGGGAATCCTTTTCCTTTTCCTTTTCCTTTTCCTTTTCCTTTTCCTTTTCCTTTCTTTCCTTTCTTTCCTTTTCCTTTGTTCCATGAATATCCCTTATCCATGCTGCTCCAATGTCCGTGCGTGCAGGACCTGAATGATCATGCAATTTTTCGCTCACCAAGTGTCTGCTCTGATAATAGTTCTTCACAATGACAAGCATCTGATCAAACGTCTTCAATCAATGTGACAAGCAAATCATCCTGCAATGTCTGACCTGTCGCCTTCTCATGCTTGTTCTTGAGAACAATGAACTCGGATAAATGCGCTTCGAAATGTGCGTCACGAAACTGATGCTCCAACAATTTGCTAAGAAGACTCACTCCCTTCGCTCTACTTGGCAATGCAAAGCGCTCATGCAATTGTCTCCATGTCTCAAATCCGTTGCCTGGCTCGTTCAGCCTGACAATCAATCGCGCAGCGTCTTCAGTTCAAATTAGCAAGAAGATAATGCAATTGCTTCGCGGACTTCACCAATTCCTGTCCAACGTAGCTACTGGTTTCTTCAGCTTGTGTTGAAAGGTCGTCAACCGGGACATTCGAACCTTCAATCCTTTCCATCAATTCCTGGGCTACAGGCTTGTACAATGCAACATATGCCTTCAGTTGCCCGGACCAATCTTTCCAGCGACCGTGCTCTCCTTCAAATGTAGGCGGCGGAAACAATTTGATCTCACCGCCAATCCTTTGGATTCTGCTAGCACCCTGGGTTTCGCTGCAGAGCTCCGCGACTGTGAAAAGTTCAATGGAAACTTTCAAACTCCTCTGGAATGCACAACATGAAGAAAAAATTCAATGCAAACACAATTCAAGCAATTTCGATCGAAGTTGCAATCTGCTTTCGGATGCAATCGCTCGGTGAGGAATGTTTTCTCAGCACTCAAACTAAAAGTGGAATGTGGTCAATATGCTAGAGTGGTTCAGCAATGCCCACGAAAGACAATTCCTCAAACACGGTTTCTTAGCCACTTTGCAATGGCCACACTAACTCGTTACTTCAAAATCGACACAATCAATTCGAAAATCGACCTGAACGAAACGATCTGAAAAGCATCTGTACAGCAACAACTTCAACGCATCGCAAACAGTCTGCTTCAAAGTACCGGAGCAGGCCTTACACTGCAACTTTCACTTTGATTTGCTTTATTTTCGCATCCTGCTGGCTTCAAAGGCTTTGCAAGAGGCATGTTTGACAAGGGAATCACGCCGGGGAACATGCCTCTTTGCGGTAGATGTTGGAAAAGAAGGACAACGTGATTTTGACAACGTGTCCTTTTTTGGCGTGTCATTTGACACGACATTGTTCTCCGAGTTAGACATGCTATGCCGTGCAAACAAGAAAGCTGTGCATACACTCTCTTTTTTGTCGGCTGGGGTTGCAGAGTCAGATGCGGTGCTTAAGCGAGTAAGACAACGAATGCAGT